>JAXHKQ010000127.1:0-49644 GCA_038407185.1 Chalaropsis ovoidea | reverse complement strand
GAAAATGGTACGCCAACTGTGCTCCTCCTTTCTGTTTTGGCTTTCTTGAATCTTTTTTCCGATCTTGGTGCTTCACAACAAAACCCCACTGTGTCCTAGACATTTCAGCTTTTTTCAAGCCCCCCCCCCCCCCCCCCCCCCCCCCTTCCCCTTCCCCTCCCCCACTTTGGTTACACCAATTTACCCCAAGCCATTTGCTAACGTGACATCTGGAACCCCCCAATAGACCGCGCAAAGCTACGAAAGGCCATGAGCCGCACTCTGCTCAACGAGGTCCTCAACATCACCAACTTTGTCTCCTTGAACAAGGGCCATATCCCGCCAATCACCTCGTCTTCTAACAACCCATTCCCCTACCAAATCACAGTCAATCCCAAAGAAGCTTCTTGGTCCGGCAGGCTGCGCATGTACTAGCACCATTGGAGTCCCGTCTTCATCAAGTCTCCCTCCAGGGCGCAAAGGGTGAAGACTTGGCTAGCTAATGGCTCAATTCGCTTCCTCTTCTCACTGGCGTTGTTGATAGTCTTCGGCCTCATACTAGTGGTAAAGTACATTGCGCCTGGATACAGACACATCTCATGAGCCATCCGACAGGCCCTGCGTACTCTGTCGCTCTTAGGGCGTAACAGGCCTGCGATCATCATGCAGCCAGCCACTCCTTATATGTCGTTCCCTTTCCCTTCTTTGCTGAGCGCTCTCATTCTGTCTCTATTTCTCTTCCTTCGTCTTTACCTAGAGAACTCAAACTTAACTCCCCCGCTTCTCTCTCTCCCTCCATCTTTCTCTTCGTGTTTCTATTCACTATTACTGGACTTTATTATCCCCTCAACCTACTCCAACAGACATGATGTTTTTGATCACAGGACAAGGCAAAGTCTTCCGTTTCTTCCTCTTCCTCTTCCTTTTTCTCCTCTTCTTCTCATTTTCCCTTCGTTGCCGTTAAAACATAGAAAACTGGGTGGACAACTTTCGTTACTATCCTGCATTTATCACATGTAAGTGATACAGGAGTGTTCTTGTGTGTTTCTTTTTTACTTCTTTGCTTTTTTCTATTCCTCTTTTTCTTCCTTAGCCTCGACTAGATGTCAGTTTACCGCTCATCGGGTTCTCTTGTATACCAAGAAGAACAATGAATTTAAAAACAAAACAAAAAAGCTTAATACAGAAATCTACAACTTCCAAAAAAGTAACAAAAGGACTTCGTAGACTTGACAATCAGCTCCACTGTTATAACCCTCAAGGGTTAATTGCTTGACTACCGTGTAACGTCAGAAAAAGAGAATGGATGGAAAAGACCACGAGACATCGTGGACAATGCATCAAGGGACCAAACTAAAGCTACTAAGACATGACCATACTCTGAGCAAAAGAAACCCCCGGAGTATTTTGTTATCTCTTCTCAGCTCATCTCAACTATCGTCTGGGCAACTGGCACCCGAAACACAGGCAAATGATTTTGTAGCATATTACAATCAACTACAAAACTAACAAAACAATACACACATCCATGTCACCACACTTCTCACTTTCATTTGAGCAAAAACAAAAACATAACATTTCTTGTCCTTTGGTAAGGAACAAATTGTGGACTAGGACTAGAACTTAAGGGTGATAGTAAAGGTAGTGGTACTAGTAAAGACAGGCGCAGGCAAGCAAGCCACCATAACATTAAAAAAGAAAAGGAGCGCAGGCGAGGAAATCAAGATAAAAGCTGATGCATGAGGCATGCTTGTTCTATAAATCGGAGACTTCTCCGGGAGGTGTCCCACATCGAAGACAGAAGCAAAAACGAAGGAAGACAGGGTGAAAAAAGCACAGAGTAGTAAAATAGAAAAGAAAAAGAAAAAGAAAGTATGTGCTAGGGGGTACTAAGTCGTCATCATCATAGTGAGATCATATAGGGTCTGGGTCACAATGCCACAGACGCCAATGCCGGTGAAGGAAATATGTTTAGATGATAGTTTTAAAAGAGAAAAGAAAAACAGGTGGGGAAGAAAGATGGAAGGGCAGTTGAATTCGTGACTTCGTGATAATCGGTGAAAGCGATAGTGGTTCAGTGAGGGCTGGAAAGGAGGGTAGAAAAGGAAAAGGCGATACAAGTTCATTAGAACATGGGGAAGAATCGGCTGGGTGCCGGCTTCGTGGTGGCAGTAGTGTTGTTGTTGTTGCTACCCTTCGTGGTCGTACCAGCAAGTGCCTCACCAGAGCCAAGCTTCTGGAAGCCCTGAAGCATATCCAAGCCAGAAACTTCGGCGGGTTCTTCTAACCGAAAGTCTGAGTTGTAAGATAAGGCCGCCCAAGGTAACTGGGGGGCTTGGATGCTGGGGGGCGCAGTGCTGGTAGTCGAGTGGGAAGCTTCAGCCTTGGACGATCCAGAAACTGTAATTTTCGGCGGTAAAGGAATCGTCGAGTTCAAAGCCGACGCTTTTAATCGTGAGCCCATCAGATGCTTCGTTGGTGAGCTGAGACCCTCGAAAGCACGGCTGGGGGTGTCGAGGCAAGCAGGCATGTTGTCCTCCCAAATCTTGGGAGCCGGTGTATCAAGCAATGATTGGGTACGTTCGAGTCTTCCGCGTTTGGCAGGACGCTTAATCGGCGAACCCTGCTCAATGTTCGGGAGACCGGAAAAGAAATCATCATTGGCCATTTCTTGGAAAATGTCGAAGTTGCTGTTTTCAATCATGGTATCGTTCAAGTATGCAGACTCTTCAAGCTTAAAGGCAGGGCTCCAAGGAGTGTTCTCTCCGAAGATACCCGTCATCTTTCGAAGGGGTGACTGGAGCATACTCTGAACCTTGTCACGATGCATACGAAGATTGGTGTTGGGTGACACTGATGCAGGAGGCTTGATCGAAGCCTTGAACTTCATTGCCGGCGTAAGCGGGTGAAGGAGGGCCGGATTGTGGCGCATCGGCGAAGAAGACGGCGGCACAAAGTTCACAACAGAGCGGTTCTTAGTGGGGCTCTCGTAGGACGAAGCGCGAATGCGTGCAATCTCTTCCTCAGCACGGCCCCGCTTGTGGCGCGGACGATCAGAGTCCGTAGAAAGCAACTTGCCCTGGCGCATGACGGATGAATCAAGCGACGAAATATAGCCACTGTCATCCACAGAAGTAATCTGCTTGCGAGACTGGGCAGCCGAAGAGCTCATGGTACGTAAGGAAGGAGGCGTCCCATTTCCAACATGGTAATGGCGTGTGACAGGAGGTGAGGAGTGCACAGTTGCAGGCAACGGGGAGTATAAAAGAGAGTCGAGTGCAGAATCATTGTCGTGGCGGTCGGCGTTTTCGTCCTGGCACGGCAGGTCACTAATAGGAATCGTGGCATCGGATGATATGTCGACAGCAGAAGCTGATTGTGACTGGGAGACGGGCAGAACAGGAAGCGTTGCGTCGGGTTGCTGTTGCGTTGATTGATGGGACATCGTGTGGAGTTGGGGCTTAGGGCAGGACTCCTTGATAGATTGGGTCATCTCAAGGCGAGACGACATGACAGGGATGTTTTCGGCGGCAGAGGAGGTTTTGCGGACGGGCTTTTCTTTCACAAACTGGTTCTCCATGCCCTCGACGATGTACCAGTAGTTTCCCTTGCCCGGGTCGTCCTTGCCACGCTCCATTTTCGAGAAAGCTTTGTTCAAGCTGAGGTTGTGACGGATACTGTTCTGCCAGCCAGCATCGTTGGGGGGATAGAAGGAGTAGGTGTCTGAAATCCACTTGTATATCTGCGCCAAAGTAAGACGTCTGTTAGGGGATCTCAGAATTGCCATACCAATCAGTTGAGCATAACTATGGCCTGGCTTTTGGCCATCATCTACAATCGCAGGGAAGGCATCCCATGCGGGGATCTCGACCGGCTCATCATCGTGAGCCGGTTTGGTTTTCTTGCTCGGTCGAGAATCTTTTATGGGAGCGGCTTCCATGAGTGCCCTTTTGCCGTTGGCCTTGGTTGCGGGAGAAAAGACATCGAGATTTCCTGGGATAGGTGACTGGTAGAGAGAAGGATGCATATTCTCCTTGCCAGTGAAAACCATGGAAGGGTCAGGAAACAAGTGAGGCGGTTTCTGGGCAACTGTCTTGAACTTGGAAAGAAATGGCTTCTTTTTCAACTCGTCGGTGACGAGGCTTTTGGCAGGCGGCGGAGCCATAGCCATGGACTGCAGAGGCTGGCTATTGAACCGTTTAACAGCAGAGATCGGCTCTACGTAGCGGGTCTTGTGGGGAGAAATTTTGGAAGCTCCATCACAGGCCGACGGCGGCATGAGGATAGAGTTGGTGCTGGCATTTTGAAGTGGTCGGCGGGACTTGCTGTTCATGGAGGCAGATTGTTGTGAAAGTGCGGGCTGTTGGTGGTGAATGGGGTTCATGTTGTGTGTATGAGCAGCGGGCATGGGAGCATGGCTAGGCGTTGGGATATTTCTCGATACTGGCATCATGCTTTCGAACATGAAGTTTTCGTCGGTGTTGAACATGTGGGATAGATCAGGCGTCGTATGTGATTGAGCGGCCATGGCAGGCCAAAGTTTTGGGGGACTGAGAAGCAGTGACACGTTAGCCAGGCATTGGTGAGGAGGTTGGAGAAATGCAAGATTCAAGATCTGGCAAGAAGTGTAGTGCACAAGGAGGAAAGAAATGGAGTGAAGCCTGGGAAGAGCAAGCAGCAAGAATAAGTGAGGCAGAGGCAGGAGAGGAGGGTTGAGGGAAAGAAAAAGAAGAAGCCGATTAAAGTATCAGGCGGTGGAAGGATAAAAGAAGGTCAAAGAGCAGAGGGAAGAGGAGTGCCCTTGTTAAACCCAGCCAGCGAGCCAGCCCGATAGGCAGGCCCCCAGACCTAGTCAAGTGCAAGTGAACAAGTTATCAGTCCAGTCCAACCATTGAATCCCAGGTTATTCACAGTCATAGTCAATGTGTCGGTCCCTTGCTCAAGGGCCACCCCTGGTCTGCACAGTGCACACAATAGGGCGGAAAAAAAAGACGATATTAGCAGCAAAGCAAAGCACGGTGCCAAGCGACACCATTCAGACTCTGCATACCATTGTGCTGGAATGGATGGGATAGGATATAATGGGCAGGTGAGGGGAGTGAGTGCAAAGCTAGGGCATATCAAATCAACCAAAGCATAAGGGAGCATGACGGCGGGAAAAAAGAAAAGAAAAGAGGGAAATAGAGCTAGGCCACACCGAAGGTTTCACATTCAAGGATATTGAGAGTGGGATTGGGATTGGGATAGCATTCATCCATTACCTACCAGTGTCCAGGTCCTTTTATGACGGTGGAGAACCGAGGGTGAAAAACCACCAGGATATAGAAGGTGGAGAGACGATTTAGGCTCTAGATTTGAGGAGTCGGTATCAATGGTGGTGAGTTGCGAGGTCTGCGTATGGTAAAAGCGTATTGAAGCCAGCTGCACCAGACACAAAAGTCGATACCAGATGATGTCAAAGGGCGCAAGAGAGACTCGTAATAGTGATGAATAGCGGCCCAATGGCTAAAATGGAAGTGAAGAAAAATGTAGGATGGGTCTTTTTTTTTTTTCGACGGGAGCGCCTCGGAATTTCGGCAGGGTCTGAGTTTCAAGAAATCAATGGCGATAGAAGGAGAGGTTGGCCAAAGACGAAGACTGGTTGGTAGGAGTAATAAAAAGAGAAGAAGAAAGGGTGGGAAATAAATAGGCAGAGAAAAGGTCGTTGTGGAGATATGGAGAAAGGTGGTGAAAGAAAAAAAAAAGCAAGAGCAAGAAGAAATTGAGTAAGAAGGGTCAAAGAGAAAAGCAGGAGCCAACGTAATGCGACTCTCTTGAGCGAGTAGAGCGATTGTAAGAGGAAGGAAGTAGTACGTACTACTGAAAGAGTGAAAGAGAGCGACAAAATGGAAGAGCAAGAGGGCCAGGTTATAGCCAATTAGACAGCAACAGCAGCAGGGAAGAAAAGAAGAAGTGGCCAAGAGGAGCAGGAGCTTGACTGGGAAAAACAGGCGGAAAACGAAGAAGAAATAACGGCCGGCAAACGATACAAATGCAAACCGTGAAGTGAAGTTAGGTGTGCAAGACGCAGTACAAAAAGAGCCAAGAAGAAAAAATTCAAACGCTCTTTTCTTTGTATGGATAAGGACCAGGGGGGTATTGTTGGTTTGCTAAAGTGGTGTGTGTGGATTGAGGAATTTTCTGAGGGTTTACCTTGCGCTCAAAGGGATGAGTGGAAGAACACCACCAGACCCCAAGACCCCGAGACCCCAAATAAAGAGCACACCACACACACGAGGGGCTGATAGGAAGAGGGACAGCACTCTAAGAGAGACAAGGAATGATCACA
Organism: Chalaropsis ovoidea; assembly: GCA_038407185.1. Taxonomy (NCBI): domain Eukaryota; kingdom Fungi; phylum Ascomycota; class Sordariomycetes; order Microascales; family Ceratocystidaceae; genus Chalaropsis; species Chalaropsis ovoidea. Next base: position 43,337 of record JAXHKQ010000127.1, on the reverse strand, counting down.
CGATGGAGGGGAAAAGTACCAAGTCACTCGGTCACTCGGTCACTCGGTTTGCACGCCGTGATGAGAAGAAGCAAGAGTAGAGCTAGTTATTAGCAACTCCGGCAGCCTCCAAGTTCAGGCCAAGGAAAGGGAAGGGTTATTAGGCAGATGGTAAGAGCAATATGTATAGCGGGTGGTATAAACCAATAAAATGTGTCGTTAAATTCACAGGCTAAAATCCAGGGACCAATTCAAAGCTGTCAAATCAGGAACAGCACCGGTCATCAGGGCAAAGTCAGCACAGACTAAGAAGAACAAATCAGGGCAAGAAGGGCAAGACCAAAGAAATGCAAGAGGCAAAAAGAAAAAGAAAGAAAAAGAAAACCCGTGCAACTGCCCTCTTTCACTGTTTGACTACGATATCTAAAAAGGCAGGAGACAAGAGCTCTGCTTGCCCTGTCAAACAAAAGAGACAGACAGTTATGGACAATCTGACTAGCGCCTTGGATGAAGCCACAAAGTACCCCACTTTCGATAGCAAGCTGGGCTTTTGGCTTTTGGCTTTTGCCTAGAGCTTTTATTTCCTTTGTTCGTCCATTGCGTCAACCATAACATTACTGGTACGTCCCCCCCAAGGGAAAGAAAACGACTACAAACGCAAGGAAATAACCTTGGTAGAAAAGTTCATGCCCTCCCAAGACACCGCAAAAAAGAATGGGGAAACCAAGGAAGCAGGTGCAGCCTCAGCCATTGTATCTTTAGGTACCAGAAACCAACACAAGAATACATTTGAGCATTTGAGCATTTGAGCCCGACAATTGGCTGTAGCTCTCGCTAGATCTGGGGCGGCCTAGACAAGAGTGAGCAAAAAAAAAGGGCCCAAAAAAAAGCCAGTCAACCTAAGCACCAGCTACGAGCAAGGGAAGCGGCGCATGCATGAAGAACCCATGCAAGTTTGCCTTATGCAGGAGCAAGTAAAGCAAGGTTGCGGGTACTTGTGGATTCGTTTGGTTTTGACCTTGACCTGAACTGACTACCTTACATACACGACTTCCCTTGTGGCGGACTAGTTAGTGTGTTTGCCTCTGGCTTGCTCATAGCTCAAGAGCAAAGACTGCGTATCACAGGCTCCAGTTCTCTTGACATCATGAGGCCAGGCAAAAAAAGGACAAGATAAGGCGCGCTTGGAGAGATGTGCGATCTGATGGTTGGTTGCTGTAATTAATTGATGAGGGGGTCCAAGATAGAAATCTAAGCTTGTGGCTAAGCCAAGCTAGGAGTAGCGTCCTAGCTAGCCAGAGACCCTGTGATACTGGATATGCATGTTGAGCGTCCACAGAGGACACAGTACCAGTGCTATGAAGCCTGGAAACTGCGGTATTGCGCATGTCAACCACTGTTTCAGTTTGAGCACTGAACACTAGCATTGACGGTGCCAAAGGGTTGACAGATATCCTACACTATCATCGCCTGCCTACAAACAAAGAATGAAGCTAATGCAGGCCTGACCGCCTATCAATGTTCGGATTTAGACAGAGCCTCCAAAGGGGCACAGTAGAAGTAAGCACACAATGGCGCTGAAAGAAAAAAAAAGAAAAAAGAAAGGGCTGGGACGGCAGTGAGGTCTTGGCCGGATGGCCTCGTTCACTCCGTTGATTGGCCTTTCCAGCTCACCCCCTAGGCAAGAGCCCTTCGTTCAAAGAAGGAACGCACGCAAGACCGGCTGTGGGTGGGTGGGTGGAAAGTGACATGGACCTTCCTCTGTAAGTACTTTCACGGTCTATTCACACATGTACCAAGATGTAACTAGCCTTGTCACTCGAGCTGCTATCAAGCCGAACTAAGAAGAGGGGAAAGGCACACAGTAGCAGTTTTGTTGGCTTAATCTCAAAAGAGTGCCGGTTTCTGTTTGATGCTTTGGAATGCAATATCTATATATTACTGAGTCAAACAGCTAAATCACACTGGTGTGATTGAGTGAATGAAGTAGCAGACTCATGGAGATACATTAAAGAGTCTTAGGAGGACTGGGAATATGTACCATGTGGTACATTACATAGTACCAGGACGAGACCTTCGTTCTCTTTGACCACATCTTATCTGCCAAGGTACTGGTACTTACTTGATCTCTACCCCAACTACAATTCCACGGAGTAGTTTCCTAACAAAAAATCACGATTTTGCCTCTTGCTCTTGCTCTTGCTCTTGCTCTTGCTCTTGCTCTTGCTTTTGCTCTTGCTCTCGTTCCCCTTTCCCCCCTCTCAGTGTACCGACATATTCCCTGTCCTTGCTTCCCGCCTTGTCTGGAATAAAGAGCCGGCTAATTGACCAAACGCTGTGATTGGCTAGGGGGAGGGAGGGCCAGCAACCAAGGCGGCAAGGGCTTCTGCTTCTTTCCTACTTTCGTTTTTTTTTTCTTGTCTCGGTTCATAGTAAATTGAGTTGGGCAGGGCCAAACGCATGAAGGGGCGCAAAGCCCGTTCATCAGGGAACTGCAGTCACCAGCGCCAGCGCCAGCACCAACGTCAACGTCAATGCCAACGCCAACTTGTCACATCATGCTATTAGCTCGTAACGGGTAGTGACCATGTTTGCTCGTCTCCCTTCCTTTTGCATTTCCGCTTTTCAACCTCCCCGTAGCTATGTAAGGTTTTTGCGATTCGAGTGAGCCCGTTTATGGCTGTTCGCTCGAACAACGAGCAGTACTTTCGCCTTTGAATTAGAGAAGTTGCATACGACGTGTTGGTTTGTAGAGGCTCCGGTTGATTCTAATTGGAGAAACAACCAATCCTGTCCTCTAATTTTGACGGCCCCTTCCTTAGAACGCAAGGCGTATAGGAGATTCACATGCATGTGTAGATATGCAAGTATATGTATATGTACACAGGTGCATCTAACTAGCAAATAGTCGCCTGCTTGCTAGGATGTGCCGCACTTGATTCTCACAGCGGCCTTGGTGTGTCTAGTCAGACAGAAATCCCGTTTATCCATTCCATGGGCTGTTTCACGCGGCTTCATCTCCAGCCCAGAGGTGATCCAACATCCCGTAGAGGTGGTCTCACAAGCCCGCTGCGCTGTACTGTGGCAGCAACTCCTCATACGCACACCACATCCACACAGACATAGACACACACACTTGCTACTTGCCGACATATGTTGGATGTCTTGGAATCCTAGCTCGTCCCTTCCAGTTCGAGACGAAAGACCCCTTTTGTAAGTCTGCATCATGCAGTGTTCTTTTTTGCTTTGTATGCAGGGCAAGATAGGCCGGGCGTAAAGATGAAGAGCCGGTGGGCCGATGGGACATTTGGCCGGGGAGGGGATGAAAAGGAAGCAAGCAGAGCAGCATGCAAGCTACAAGTGTGATGCCAGCTGCCACGCCACAATAACGGCTGCAAATAAGGAAAGGAAAAGAGGAGGAAGAGGACGCTAAGGAGCGAGTCAGGTCAGCTTAGACGTGTGATAGAGCTGGAATGCATGAAACTGCATTTCCTGGCATTGGCGACTAGCAGGTTGTCGTCGTCGTTTGATAGCCACTAGAATCCCGTGGAGCATATTAGCGTGTCTACTTGTAGTTACATTGGATGGCGAAAAAGAGCAGGGCGGGAGAACGAGAGAGAGAAAGGGCAAGAGCGAGGAAAAGCGAGGAAGGAAGGTGGTTATTGCTGCAACTACTACAACAACAACGATTCAAAGAAAAGCAAAAAGGAAGAGACAAACAGAGGGATGAAACGCTGCATAGTGGCCCTAAGATAATTGAGAAGGAAGTTGCCCATTTGAGATATTGCTGAGACAGCATTGTTGATATGTGTCTATCTGTATACCTGCGAGTTATCGACATCGGGCTTCTGATTGGCAAGGCAGTCGGTCTCTCCTTTTTTGTGCGTGCCAATGGTGTACCAGCAGCCGTATATTACAACATGGTAGCACATATATGGTCACGTGGCTTTGAGAGTCGACCTCTCCTCGTTCTCTTTGGGTCAGTGCTTTGCTTAATAAGAAGCCCACTGTGCTGGCGATATAGACAAGGAAGGCCAGGCGAAGAAAGAAAAAGAAAAAGCAACTCTTGGGCCAGCCTGTTTCTAGTTGGCCATCTTCATTACCGACACAGCTGGGGCTTAGTGTCTCTTTTCTTTGGGCTCTTCTTTTTCCCGTGTTGAGGTGTGAAGGTGTTGTGGGATCGACAATTTCTTGGTATTACTTACAGCCCAAAAAGACCTGGTACGGCTGCTTGTATTGTATGCCCCTTGCAGTGTGGCAGTCCCCCCTTCTACCCAAGTAGCATATGCCAACCCTAAGAATGGTGCTGGGTCTACTTTTGAGCAGACTTTTGGACATCACGCTGCGTGGTGCATTATCGAGGCTCTTCTTGTGCTGCTTTGCACTACCAGTCCGTCTAGACCAGGCCAGAATTCCACGTCAAAGCCCCCCTCGCCCTAATTCTAATGTCCCGAGAGCCTGACTAAGCCCCAACCCAAGCCAACCCGAAGCGCCATCACAATCACATTCGCCAGTTAATCCCGGCCTGCAATGTGGGCTTATTGCAACTCGCTCGTTCGCTTGTTGCTCGCTTTGCGTGGTGTTCAGCTGGGACTGACTAGTACGATGGTCAGCGATGGTGTGTTTTTTCTTCTTCTTTGACGGGACATGTTGGAGAGAATCGCCGCCAGTCACTATCACACACGAGGCAGAGAGGCAGAGGCAGTGTTTCTCTCTCGTGTCGTGATGGCCGCATTCCTTGCTGGCTGCGCGGAAGACTAGACCAGAAATGAAGCTCACTTGAGAAGTCCCAGTCCGCGTGCTGGCTGGCTGGCGATGCGACAGGTCACATCAGGCCAGGCCCGGCCAGGCCAAGCCAGGCCAAGGCCCGCTGTTGTCTGTGTGTGATATCCCACAGCATTTCAGGCATATCACGCGTGTCATATATGAGATTTTTTGGCAGGGCAGAGGGCGCGGGTGCATGAAGGACTCGGCGAGCGCGAATGTACAGCCGGATATTGGGGAGAGGACAGCAGGAGAGGACACGACAGGCACACGGAGAAGAGGGACGGACGGAGGAGGGGAGGCAAGAGGAAGAAGGACGAGAGGGGGCGTGGATGTAAGTGGATTCCCCGGCGTTCCTTTTCGTTTCTGTCTCCCTTCCATCGCAGACTCGACCATGAGGCGATCAGCGCGGGCCAAGTTAAGCGATGAAGCGATCGCCTTTGTCTTGCAACGGGGTCTGGGCTGGGCTGGGCATGTATTCATGTCTGCGCTGCACTGCGCTGCGCTGCGGACTGGCCATGGATTGTTTTGTATTGTGCGGGCTGTATGTAGGTATGCGTCTGGATGGATATAGAGGAGATGTGTGTGCGTGTGTACGTGTGTGCGTGTGTGAGTGTGTACTCATCTCGTCGTAAGGGACTCGGAAGCGAGACAGAGATCACCAGAGCCCCCCTTCCCCCAAGGCCCGCCAGCACAGGAATGGGCGTGAGAATGCAGGTCTCAGCATCATCAGCGAGCGTCCATCAGCTGCGGACGAGCTGCAGATGAGCGTCGTCTTGCTGTCTCTTCTAGGCTCTTGTCACGCGAATTCCCTCTTCCCGCCCCAGCTGTTGCGGCCTCTTTCTGTCTCGTCGTCTCGTCGTCTCCCTTTCTCCCTTGGCTGTGATCCTCTGCCTCCGCGACATTCTTAGACTTGCCTTTCTGGGACTACCATCGGGGCTCTAGACTCGACTTGCGCGGCCAAGGATCTTCGCGGCCATTCCTGTTCATTGTGTCTCGTTGTCTCGCGTTGATCAGAGAGTTTGGGTTGGCGATATGTTGGGCTGGGTAGGCTGCGTGTTGAAGGCTTGGGGCTGTCTAGGATGAACGAATGATCTGAGTTTTCCCGGGGATTTTGACATATTTTTTGAAATTTATTTCAATTTTTGTGAATTTTTGTGAATTTCTTAGATTTTGTCAGAATTTATATCCTTTTTTCCATCTGTGAAAAACTCTTCTCACGATAATCACGTTTGACCGCGAAACGGCGTTTTCTCTTCCCCGTTTTTTTTTCCTGCTCCTAACAAGGCTCTGTCCGGGCTTGGCGGGCGTTTTTGGCTTCTTTGTATTTCATGCACAGGCTTTTTATTTCTCTTTTTTTCGTCCTTTTTTGTCTTTTTATCTTCTTGTGTGCTTGTTCGTCGGACGTCGGCCTGAACTGGTTCGTGCACTCCTTTTTTGTGTGTGCGTGTGCGTGTATGTATATTTTTGTATATTTCTGTATATCGCCGTGTTCATGTGCCTCTATTTGCATGCTACGGATTTCTCGGCTCTCCCTCCACTTGTCACTCGTGATCCTTTTGCTTTTTGACACAGCTTCGGCTCTGCCATGAGACATGCTGCCCAAGCCACTGGTGTTACAGGGCCTTACAGGGCATGTCCGAGTTCTTTAGGGCCTGCAAGTAGGTACAGCACCTACATAACCCTCTGTAGATATCTCCCCCACAGCGCCCATCCGCTGTAGACTCGCTATAACCCGCCCACAACCGACACCCGTGAGCCTCTCCTCCTTCTGCCCTTTTCTCGGCGCTGAAAAGAGACAAGAAAAAAAAGGCCTGTTCACTCTTCCTAAGCTTCCTCGAGTCTTCTTTTCTTTTTCTTCTGCACAGCACAGACGTTGAACCAGGGGCATCGTCGCCTAAAGACCCAGAAGTCAGGCCCCAGAAGCCAGGGCCAGGGCTCTACAGGTCATGAACTTTGCTGTCTTTGCTGTGCAGGCCAAGGCAAGGCAAGGCAAGGCAAGGCAAGGCAGCACAACAGCCTCATCTGTCTCTTTGCTTTGGTTCTATTTATGGCACTTCACGATCATTGTGCTGCTGGCCTGGTGGCTGGCCTGGTGGCTCGCTGGCCTTGCCCATGACTCTATGTGTGTGCGTCTGTCAACCGCTGCATCTACCCGCACAACGAGTTTCACTCTTCCGTCCAGCATCTATATCTGCCCTGTCTGCTGCTACCACTTGTATTAGCTATTTAGCTTGCCACTTATTGCTCCTCAGTACTACGACTGTAATTTGGCCCAAGTTCATGCTTGGAGGCCGGGTTCTCCTGTCTTGCTCCCTTTCATCACAGAGAAAAAAAGAAAAGAAAAAAACGTAAAAAAGGAGAGAAAATTACGGCCATACTACCCGTTCAAAACATGACCCGTAAGTGTCTGTGTCCTTTAATATGCGTGAGAAAAAAAGAAAAAGAAAAAGAAAAAGAAAAAAAACACACGGCGAAAATAAGGCGTACATGACATGTCTACATCTTGCCTGCTCGAGGCGGTCAAGAAATACATCACCAACTTATCCCTCCCCCCGGCCTATAAAACGTTTCGCATTGTTTCTGCATGTCCATAAAGCCCGGCCACGTTTTCCGAGTGGCGGGTGCGAATATGAGATGGGCAGCCAGCAGTGAGCAGGCAAAGAAACTTTAACGAGGGTAGCTATTCTCGACATGCAATGAAAGCCAGCCAGACAGCCAGCCCACCCACAGCGCAATGCAGTGAATGTCCCCCTCCCGTCTTCTTTTGCCCCCCCCCCCCCCCCCCCCCCCCCTCCCCCCCCCATCCCCCCCCCCCCCCCCTCCCCCCCCCCCCCCCCCCACCCCAAGGAGTTGAATTTCCCCCCCCCCCCTCCTCCCCCCCCCCCCCCCCCCCGACTTGTCCCTCCGTCTTGTCCCCTCCCCGTCTTCCCGTCCCATCTCCATCCCTTTTGCTCAGGTCACATTCTCAAGACCACAGGAAGCAAAATAACGCCTTGCTCTCTCGCTTGGGCTTTGGCCCCCTTCCATGAGGCTGGCAAGGAATATGTGCCTCCATTGTTAAAAGAACCCAGCAAGGTAACAGGAAAAAGGGACACAGAGAAAAAGGGCAGAAAAAAAAGGAGACGAACAAGAACAACGCATACATGAGGGTAATATTCCATCCCGCTCTCCGTGCCTGTGTCTGGTCCAGCTCTGCTCTTCTCTACAGCCAGACAGTGAAGCCTGATACCTGATACCTGCTTCCTGCTTCCTGATTCCTGCTTCCCGAGCCGAACCTGCACATTGGGTCTTGCATCCGAGCAGGAAGTGTTTGAGATGCCATGTACATGTATGTAGCCGGCCTTGTAATTTTCGAGTCATGCAGTCAAATTGAGGCGGCCTGTAGGGTTATACGCTTGTACCTAGGGTCCTGTGTTCAGCTTTGGACGTCGTCCCCTCTCCTGCTCGTTCGTACCGCTGGACACCTCCAGATGTGACCCCGCCTCCCTTTTTCCCGAGCTTGCATGAAAGAGCCAGGACTGCTTGACAGGGTCTATCTTACTTGGCCCCCCCCCCGGAGATCTTGCATAAGCATACGCATGGTTTAGCAACACCTACCCAAAACAGAGCTTCCTCCCAAAGATCGATACTCTCCAACATGGGTTACGGACGGCCTCCTCAGCTCCATTCCGCCCACTAGCAGGCCAATAGGAAAACGAAGTGGCGCAGTTATCCGATTTCCCAACTCAAGCTCACCGTTCTTGACCATCTTCTCTGCTTCTTGCTGAGTTCCATCCCATCTCTGCAAGTCCACAGGCGACTTGTGTAGATGTGGGAATAAACCCTAATCGCACAAACCCTCGGATATCTATCGCCTGGATAGGAAGGACCGGCTTACTCATGGTTACACAGGCACATCTTGGGTGGCAAACCTTTCCTTTACACTCAACAACACACAGCAACAGACGATTGCCCAGCTTGTAGTATTAATCTACACGGCCTGAATGCTGTGCCAGATTATATTATTCTTAATTCGATCTAGTTGCTGGTAATGACTCGCTTTGTATATGCCATTCTACAGCTTCGGGTATATGATAACACAAGGCATAGCTCCCATGAGCAATAATCAAAATATAGCAAATAGGAAACATGATGAAATTAAAAGCAAGGCAAGAAACGACTTCTACCAAGAATAGAGATAACCCACACATACACAAAAAAGTTCCTAGCTTCTCAGCTCGGCACCAGACAAACACCCATCATTCTTCTGGAGCCCTTTAGCCTAGAACACGTCCAGCACCAACCGCCGAGCTCTTGTCCTGCGTGCTGGTCTTTCTGAGGGCCCTGCCCAGCTGGATCTCGCCTAAAAGACCCGTGAGTCCTCCGGGAGTGGGGGCGCCGCCGCCCAGAGCAGGAACGGGAGCAGCAGCAGGAGGCGGGGGAGGGGGAGGAGGGGGGCCTGCACCAGGGGGAGGGGGAGGGCCACCGCCAGAGGGAGGAGGAGCATCGCCAGGAGCCGAAGGCGGCGGCGGCGGAGGAGGCGGCGGGGGAGCAGCAGGCGCACCGGCAGGCATAGGCGGGGGCGGGGGCGGAGGAGGAGGAGGAGGAGCATCGCTAGTAGGAGCAGATATCTCGGGTGCTTCGGCAGGAGGAGCAGCCATGGGGATGGGAGGCGCAGAGGAGGCCGTGGGAGGCGGGAAGGGAGTCGAATCGACAGGCGAAGGCGAGCTGGGCTTTTCATCAGCAGCAGACAGGGGACGGGGCGGCGCCATGGTGCTGAACAGAAGCGAAGCCAGCTGCGCGGCGCTGTTACCGCCGGGACGGCCATCGTCGGATTCATCGTCAGAGTTGTCGTTGTCCGAGCCCCATCCGTCATCATCCGAGTCGTTGCGCTTGTCACGTGAGATGGACAGGGTAGGCACAGCAGGGGCAGCAGGAGCAGCAGGAGCGGCCGCCGAGGCGACAGGAGGAGGACGGAAGAATGGGTTGGTTGAGGCATCCGCAGCAGCCGCGGGAGCGGTAACAGGGGCAACAGGGGCCGCCGCAGGAGCCACAGGAGCCACAGGAGCAGACGAGGGGGTCGATGAGGACGACTGTGACATCATGCGAAAGAATGGATTCTTGCTTTCAGTCTCGCTGACATCGGCTGCCGGTGCCGGCGGAGAAACGGCAGCTACAGCAGGGGCAGGCGGAGGAGAAGCGACGGGAGGGAAAACAGCCGCGGTAGCATCTTGGCTTGCAACAACCGGGGCCTCACGGGAAGCGATATCTTCGGGGCCTTCATTGTCATCCGAAAACTCGCTATCATCGTCATCCATGGCAGCCAGTTGGCGCTGGAGCTCCTCCTCGCGTTCACGGACAGCCTCAATCTCAGCCCTGCGTGCAGCAGCCTTGGACTCACGTTCCTTGGCTTCAGCTGAAGCAGCCTTCTTCTTTCTCTTCTCCTCTTCCTTACGGAGCTTGTTTTGGCGAACTTGCTCTTCCAAGGCCTTGAGACGAGACTCAGCAGCTTCCCGTTCATTATCATAATCATCCCGGGGAGCCGCAGTCGCAGCCGCAGCCGCAGCCGGTGCAGGCTCGGGCTTCGCTACAGGGGCTTTACGAGCTGCAGGAGGAGGAGGCGCCTTTTTGGGCTCCTGCTTGGGCTCCTCTGAACCGGCAGCAGGTGCGGGGACACCCTGTTCCTCTGCAAGACGGGCTTGGCGTTGAGATTCACGGCGAGAGTCCTCTTCCTCTGCCTGGCGAAGCTTAGCCTCGCGCTCTGCACGTTCACGCTCGATTCTCTGGGCAGCAGACTCGCCGGGCTTGGTAGGCGCCTTAATGCCCAAAGCAGCCAGGCGTTCTGCCATCCGTTGCTCGGCCTGCTGCTTGATGAAGGCAGCACGCTGTTCAGGAGTTTCATACGAAGAGTATGAGCCACCAGCACTAGGAGCAGGTGAAGACGTCTTAGCAGGAGCAGCAGGACTGGAGTTGGATAGTCTGGAAGCAGGGGAGTCAGTCCGGGAAGGCGCTTCAGCACGCAGGCCACGTTTATCCTGGGCTCTAAGACGAGCAGCGCGGCTGTCACGCTGAAGATCAAAGATGAAATCGCGGATCTCATCCTCAACACCGAGAGCGTCCTCCCAGCGACGACGCTCATGCTCGCTAGAAGTATCCTTCATCTCGCTCTTGAGGTTGTCCTCAATGCCGCGGGAGAACTCACGAACGCTGTCCTCGACATCCTGGACCATGCGCTCGTTATTTTCCCGTTCGTAACGGATCTTCATGCTCTCTTCTTCTAGTCTCTTGGGGGCATCCAGGTCCTCAGAAGCACCCTCGACCTTGCGACCGGTCAGCGCAGCGGTGCGTTGCTGCATCATGGCCTTGGCACGGGCCTTGAGACGATCGGATTCAGTGATAGAACCACCAGGACCAGTGCCGATGATGCTGGTAGCACTGCCAGGGTACTGCTTGGCGTCACGTAGGCGGAATACCTCGAGGCGGGCTTCAGAAATCTCCTTTTCCGTACGACGCACTGCAGAGGCCAGCTCGGGAATCTTGTCAGCCAGATTCTGAAGTTGGCGCTTCAGCGAACGTTTCTCTGCATCTGAATCGCCGGTTGATAGGGCAGCATCGGGATGTGAGTCGATATCTTCCTGGACCCGGCGAATACGGCGGTATAGGTCATCGGCATCACGACGATCGCGACGGTCAAGAACATCATCCTCCTCGGCATTCTTTTCGTCCTTGAAGTCCATAGCATCAAGCAGAACCTGCTTCTCGCGGACCTTTTTGCGCAGTTGATCCAGGGTGAGGTCATCATCGTTGTGGGAAGCGTTATCGGGCTGGGGCGAGCGATTGTTGACTCTACGGCGTGCACTAGAGCGGTAGCCAACATCGTCATCATTGTTTTTGAAAACGGTAGCATCTTTGCGCCCGCCAGCACCACCAGCTCCACCGCCGCTCTTGAACGAATGGTTCTTGGCGTAGCTGACACCAGTCTTTTGAGGAAGAAGGGCAGCTCCAGAGTTCTTGCGGTGCTCTGACTCTTCATGAAGCATGTTCTTCATGGCACCGATAGACTTGGTGAGGTTACGGGTAGAGGGCGGGACAAGCTCCGGAGGCAGGGTGTTTGGCACGGGGTAGCCGTTGAGCTTGCGGTAGATCAAATGCATGGCGATTGCAAATTCGTCCATATCCAGGCGGCCCTTGTTGGCGCTATCGGCAAGAGTCCAGATGCGCTCCAAATCGGGCTTTTCAAGGCCACTTTGCTCGAAGATTTCGCGGGCCTGGCTACCAGCAATGAAGCCCTTGTTGAGACCGTCCCAGGTGTTGAACAGGTTATCGTATCGGATCTTTTCGTCTTTTGTAATTGCCCAAGGAATAACGGCGTTACCCTGAAGGCCCGAAGTGGTGAAAGACCCACCAGCACGATCATTCTGAGGCATCATGCGAGCAGCGAGGGCATCGATGTTGGGAAGGCCGGTGGCGGGTGTGTTGACAAGACCCCATTGGCCAGGACGACCAGTAGGCTGAGCATTAAGAGGGGCGGCCATGGGAGCAAGGCCGGAAGAAAAGCCCGTGGGCATAGGCGGCATAGGAGGACGCGGGCCATTGTAGCCGGCGCCTTGGCCATTGTAGCCGGTGGCCTGGGGCTGCATGCCAGTTTGTTGAGGCTGGAAACCAGTGGGCTGGGGTTGGAAACCTGTAGGCTGAGGCTGAAAGCCAGTTGGCTGCGACTGCTGTATCTGGGGGATTTGTTGATTGCCCGGAAAACCAGTCATCTGGGCCTGTAGTAGCTGCGAGTTTGAGGCCTGGGGCTGCGGGGCAGGAAGAGGGGTTGCGCGACCGGATGCGCCCGCTTGTTCGGCAATGCTGAAGTTGATGATGTCCACCATGCTTGAAACTTCATTCTTGATAGTGTCGGGAAGCATGGACGGCAGCACCTTGCCGGTAAGCCTGAGGTTGCACAGGTACATGGCAAGGGCGAACTCGGGGAAATGCAGCTGGCCGGAGCGGGTAGTGTCGGCAAGAGTCCTGTTAAAAAAAGAGGTCAGTACGTGTAGGTTGGAGAGTAGAGACCAACAGGCATAACTTACCAGATCTGGGACAAGGCGTCGCCATCCAGACGTGAGCGCAGAAGCAGATCACGGGCCTTGTCACCGGTCATTGTGGTATTACCATCGCCAATGGACTTGGTGAAAAGGTTCTCGAAACGGGCCTGATCAGATGCAGTGATGAAAGAGAGGCGAATGTTGGGAATTGAGTTCGGCTTCGAGGGCGTCGCGGGGGCCTGGGGCTTGGAGGTCTGGAAAGATGCCGCCATCTGGGCAAAGCCGGTGGCCTGGGGCTTCTGCGGCGGGGCGGGGGGCGGCGGGATCAGTGAGGGAGCCGAAGAAGTCTGCTGCGGGGGCGTGACAGATGGGAAGCCAGTGGCCTGAGGGAGCTGCAGGCTTGGCGCAGGTTGCTGGTGCTGTTGCTGTTGAGCGGGCTGCTGGAACTGCGACTGTTGCGGCTGGTACTGCTGCTGGTACTGGGCGGGGATGGAGGGCATAGGGGGCATAGCCGACTGTTGGAACTGCTGGTGCTGGTGCTGTTGCTGCTGGGGTTGGAAGCCGGTGTTCTGAGGCTGGAATCCCGTTGACTGAGGCTGGAAGGCAGTCGGTTGGGGCTGGAGGCCGGTAGCCTGGCCCATCATGGGCTGCGGCTGTTGTTGCTGCTGGCCGGCTATGGGGAAGCCGGTGTATTGGTTCTGCAGCGGGGCGGGCTGGCCGAAGCCGGTGGGCTGGGGAGCAAATGGCTGCGGCTGCTGCTGTTGCTGGCCCATCATGGGCTGTTGCTGCTGGCCATAGGCAGCACCATACTGCGGCTGTTGCTGCTGCTGCTGGCCGAAGCCATTCGGGTTGGAGTACATGGAGAGATTGGTATCGGGCCCGCGAAGCCTAGCTGGATTCAATTGCTGGGTCGAGAAAGCGGCTCGGGATGGGCAGAGACGGGCGGCGACTCAGACAGCGTATTTGGGATCGGATTCGAGGTTCGAGATTCGAGATTACGACGACGGTCCGTCTTATTAGCGGGAATTACGGCAAGCGAGGCAATAGAGCTCGCTGTCTCGTGAGGTCCGCCGATCGATGGGACGAAAATGACGATGATTAATGCAAGTGATAAAGCAAAGAAAGAAAGGATTTTGTGTGTGTTTTTGTTTAAACCAAGAAATGATGATAGGGGCTAATACAAGCGAAAAGCTCAAGGAAAAAAAAGCAAGGCGTAAGTGAGAGTTTTGGCGTGTTTAGTTTGCTCATGAAAGGAAGCTTTCCGGCACGAATTATCCCCAGGCCAAGATTAAAGAAGCTCAGCCAAATCCCAAGCTCATTAAACCGGGGGGATAGGGCCCAAAGATGCACTAAACCCACCAAAAAAGAGGCCTGTAGCGACGAGCCCGGCTTCAGTTATTTCACCGCTGTCCAGCCCTGTAATTCGTTGGCTTCCAGTGGCTATGCCCTATAGCAGGCATCAGCTCAGCTCTGTATTTGGGTATTTGGGCGAAAGCGGAAGTCATGGAAGGCCTCGTCTGCCTTGGCAGTCGCGCTTTTGGCACAAACATTTCTGGATGGCTCTGGCCACGTTCCGTTCTGGCCGTACATGCATGTATCGGGTATGTGCAACTATAGGGTATACTCCGACAACAGTGTGGTCGTAGACATCTTGTGAATGTTTTATTCTAACAATTTCGAGACAAGACTGACACTTGGAAACGAAACTTCAGCAGCACAGCCTTTTCACCCATATTCTTTGTGTACCTGGTGGTTGTTGTGCAATCGTCTCCTGCTGCTGGTTAAGTACAAAGCCTCAGTTAACACTGCCCTAATCATCAAGTCCGATATGGTCTAACGGTTAGGATACCTCGTTTTCACCGTGGGGGTCGGGGTTCGATTCCCCGTATCGGAGAACAACAACCGCATCAAGCGGTTTATTTTTTTCTCTTGTTGTTTCCGTTTCCACTAGTAGGAAATGCAATAGACATGAGCCAGAATACTGTGGGGTTAAAATACACATTAGACTTCCCCATTCAATGCCTCACGAACTGCATCAATATCGCCAGGGTTCACTAGGGTTTACAGCCATCCAACCTCAGTCTCTTCGATACATCTTTGACGGTTCCCAAAGTTTTGCCACTACATTTATCGTAGTAGCATGTGTTCTCCAATTCCTGTACGGTACATTGTGATGTTTGTTGTAGACCATGAAATCGGCGGTACATTGTACACCCAAGGCGTGCAAACGGGCTTCACCGCCCGCGCGGCAGAACTCAACGAAACCGGGCTGTCAAGAATTGGAGCCACAAGACTCACACACAATCGCATGTGAAAGCTGTTGTGTGTAAGTCAATCCTGGCCAGTCCTGCAGTCAAAAAAAGACAGCATCTTGTTGGCCTGTCATGTGTACAAAAAGCGCAGCCACAAGCGGCCTATGACACCGCCTAGTCAGTTGTACCCGGTACATCAGTTGCTGTGAGTTGGTAGTTGCTTTGCTGTCCACAATGGTTCGACATCAACAAAAAAAATTTGGGCCATTTTTGGGCCATTTTTGGGCCTGTAGCTTCTCGTGGATCCTTTTTCTGCCCCTTTCCTCCAATCTTGGGCGGTGTTCCTTATTTCGTTGGTCTTTCCATGTAGCTCCCACCTTTTTTTCTCCTTCTCTTTTTTTCTTATCTGATCTTTTCTTCTCGCATCTGCACGCACAAGAACAAAGAACAGCCCAACATGCCCGAGTCGCTGACGTCGCGCAAGTACTTTGATGGGGTCTACATTCCCATGGGCCTGATTGTTGTCGGTGTCTACATCATCAAGAAGGAATGGATTCCCTACGCTGTAGCTCTGGCTGTGGCCCTGGGCACCTACAAGTTCAACAGCATGCGTGAGTCGACACCGGCCCTGACTGTGATCACGATGCATGCCCTTCCCCCGAGAAATGTCTTTGCTAACTCTTTAATCGCAGAGCCCAAGAAGGTCCTCAAGCCTAGCGAGTTCCAGGAGTTTGAGCTCAAGGAGAAGACCATCATCTCGCACAATGTGGCCATGTACGTCGCTTCACCCAACCCAGCCAGCCACTTTGCCGTCGCACCACTAGCCGTAAACTCGTCTAACCAGCGTCTCTTTTAGCTACCGCTTCGCTCTTCCCGAGCCCAACTCGATTCTCGGCCTACCCATCGGCCAGCACATCTCCATTGGCGCCAACCTGCCCCAGGAAGACGGCAGCAGCAAGGACATTGTCCGCTCCTACACCCCCATCTCTGGCGATGAGCTGCCCGGCTACGTCGACCTGCTCATCAAGTCCTACCCCACCGGCAACATCAGCAAGCACATGGCGTCTCTCGCTGTCGGCCAGAGCATCCGCGTCCGCGGCCCCAAGGGTGCCTTCGTTTACACTCCCAACATGGTCCGTCACTTTGGCATGATTGCTGGCGGCACTGGCATCACCCCCATGCTGCAGATCATCAAGGCCATCTCCCGCGGCCGCGAGACCGGCGACAACACCGAGGTTGATCTTATTTTTGCCAACGTCACTCCCCAGGATATTCTGCTCAAGGAGGACCTCGACGAACTGGTTGCCACCGACAACAGGATCCGCGTGCACTACGTCCTGGACCGCCCCCCCGAGGGCTGGACCGGCGGTGTGGGCTACGTCACTCCCGAGATGATTGAGAAGCTGCTGCCCAAGCCTGCCAAGGACTGCAAGCTTCTTCTCTGCGGCCCCCCTCCCATGACTTCGGGCTGCAAGAAGGCTGCTCTTGGTCTGGGCTGGGAGAAGGCCCGCCCCGTCAGCAAGCTGGAGGACCAGATCTTCTGCTTCTAGACAATATATTGGCATGATTGTAACTGGGCTGCGTAAAGTGCAGTCTTTTTGCAACACAAAATATACAGAACTTGCTAGTACAACCAACACCATGAAATGCACATCTGGTTTATAATGACCCACATACGAATTCAAGCATTAGTGACAAAGATACATGGAGTGAAACCTGCGTATGGTATGGATGGTGCTACCGATTCTTAGGTATACATGTGGCTTATATGAATAATACTTGACAGAAATAACAAAGAAAAAAAATACAAGAGACCTAAAACGCCCGTCAATCGCCCTTACTCGTCATCCGCCATGCTGGTGTCTGCTGCAGCCGCGTTACCGCCCGCCTCCTCGTCGCTGTCTTCGTCGTCTATGACCCGGCCGCGTCTTCTCTTGGCCGTGGGCCGCGACACCTCGTCGTCCTCGTCATCGACATCCATCTTTTCAGCCGCCGGGCTACCTGCCCTGCTGCTACCCGCATCGCTGCCGTCAATCTTATTGGCTTCTGTCGCGAGTCGGCGCTCGGCCTTTTCCAGCTCGTCTTCGGAATCGTCGCCGCGGAACGACATGTTGTCCTCGGCGCCCGAGTCTGAGCTGTCGTCGATGATTTCCGCCGACTTGAACTTGCCGTTGTCCTTGGGCTTGGCGGCTGCCTTGGGAGCCAGCTTGCGCTTCTTCGTCTTGGGGGCAGCCCTTTCCTCGTCCGAGCCAGAGCCGCCCAGATTGTCGGACTCGCTATCGCTACCGACAATGGCCTTCTTGCTCCGACGGGGCTTGGCGCCACGCTCGCCACGGGCGGCCGACTTGCGCTTCCGCTTGACACGGCCGCCCTCGCCGTCCGAAGTCATCTCGGCCTCATTGATCTGGCGCTCCTTTTCGGCCATTTCCACGGCCATTTCCTTGTCGCGCTGGGTCAGCAGGAGGCGCTCTTGACGGACACGCTCCTTGCGGGCTTCCTCGATGGCGATCTCGGCGTTGCGGGCTTCTTCCTTGCGGCGCTGCTCTTCCTCACGCTTCTCGTTGGCAATGCGCAGCTTTTCGGCGTTGCGGCCCTCGTACCCGACCTGAACAGCCAGGGCACGCTCAAGCTGCTTTCTCTGAGTGTTGCGCGCCATGTTGGCACGTTGCTCGATATCGCCCTTGGGATATGGGAGATTAGGCAGAGTCGCAATTTCTTCGAGGGTTTTGATAGCCTCTTCCAAGCCTTCCGAGGCCTGTTGTAGCTGAGCACACGTCCGCATCTTCTCGCCGAGGTTGTGAATAGTAGCAGCCAGCTGGACTTGCACGAAGGCGACGTTGAAACGAAGATGCACCTGTTCAGGAGCAGATGCCAGAGCCTGTTGTCCATTATCGGTTAGTAAAGTCTGCAGTGAGGGCGAGAAGAGTGAGTTAACTGACCTTCTTGGCGCACTCCAGCGCACGCGTAAATGAATCAAGATCACGTTCGCTCCGACCACGGTGCATCAGCACACGGCCAAGGCAGGACAAAATGACACTGTCGTTTTCCTTGCCTTCCTTGCTGAGAGCAGCCTCGTAGTTCTCAATGGCCTTGTTGAACTGGCGCAGGTCGGTGTAGATGTGGCCAAGGTTGATGTAGGGGTGAGGCTGGTCCTTGACAGTTTCCCGAACCTTGATGAAGATGGGAAGAGCCGACTTGAGGTCCTTTTTATCTTCGACAAGAGCAATCGCAACACCAGTCGCAGCAAAGGCATTCTTGGGGTCAAGAACGAGAGCCTTGTCAAAGAACTCGAGCGCCTTGCTGTAAATGGCACTACGCTTCTGCTTGTCCTGTTCCGTGTCGCGGCGCATTTCACGCGCTTGCATAAGATACAGGTTACCCATGCCGATCAGCGCATACCGATCGTGCTTGTCGTAGTTCTGCAGCGTGTGCTTGAAGTGGCGGAACTCCAAGTCCTCGTTGATGTTTGCGGGCCGCTTGCGCGAGACCTTGCCTAGGTACCATCCGTAGAGAGCACGGACTTCCAGATCGGCATTGTTCTCCTGGTACAACTTGGAAATCGCATCAGGGCCCTCTTTGTGGGGAGATTGCCGCAACTTGATGTACGCCAGACGAGTTTCGGCATCAGTGTAGCCTGGGTGACGAGACAGGATACCCTCATACATCTTGACGGCTTCGTCAACCATGCCCTGGAATTCGTAGCTGCGCGCGAGGTTGAAGCTGATGGTCGTGACAAGACCGTCTGTGTCAGCTTCTGGGGCCTTTTCATTAACCTTGAGACAAGCGCCCATGGCAGCCTGGAACATATCGCAGGCCTGAGAGTGCTTTTCCGCTTGCTCAAGGAAGCAGCCGACGTTGTTGAGAAGCTGGGGAGGCAGCTGGTGGCGGATCTCATTCAAGACCCGAGAATCCTCCTTCTCCTTGACGATACGGATTTCATCATCGGTAGGATCCTCGTTTGCGTAAACGTAGTTGGGCTCGGGCTTTTGTGAAGCGGGAATTTGCTCCATCTCGAAAGCCTCGACTTGGAGCAGACATTGAAGAGAGTTTTCAGGCGACTCGGCTTCGTAGAGACGTGCCAGGTTCAGGAGCACCGAAGGGTCTACCTGGATATTGCGCTTGGGGTCCTTCCAGGCCTTACGCACAAGCTCCAAATAGTGGATGGCTTTCTTGGCCTCTTGTGACTTGTCCTCCTTGGTTTCGGCCAGGCCGTTAGCAAAGACCTCCTCAGCATAGATGGTGCCCAGAAGCACCATAGCCTCGATGCTTCGGGACTGCTGAATCATCTTCTCAAGGCGGAGCTTGGCTTCACCCAGGTCGTTGCGCATGACAGCAATTTGTGCCGCGCCAAACTTTGCAGGCAGATATCCGCGGTCACCACCACCCCGCGCCTCGTCGGCCCTTCTGTAGTAGTCGCTGGAAAGAGAAAGGTTGTTGTTGTAGTGCTCTTTTTTAGCCAGAAGATACCAACCATCACTGGCGATGGCGTTGATGTCAGTGTACTGAATGGCCTTGTGCGCCAAGGAATCAGCATTGGCGAAGTTTTTGCGAGTGAGAAAGTAGTTGGCAAAGGTCGAGCAGGTGAGAGGGAGGTTCTTGTCGAGCTTGAAGGCGGTTTGGGTGTAATCGGTCATGGCTTTCTTGTAAAGTTGGAGGAATTCGGCGCTGTTGGCAGGCACACGACCGCTGGCGTCCAGGTAGTAGATGCCCAGGAGACTGTTGGCCCATTTGTTGGGGTTCACTTCAAGCGACCGTTCCCAGGCAACCTTGGCATCATCTTTGAACCCAAGCTGCCAGAAGCAGCAGCCAATGCCGATTCTCGGGTCGGGGTCTGTGAGGCTGGGCATCTTCTGGAGCACTTGTTGGTAGCAGGTGAGCGCCTGCGCGTATTTGCCCATGGAGAATAGAGTGCGGCCCTTGCCCATCATGGCCATCATGTTTTTCTGGCCCGAAACGCGCAGAGCTTCGTCAAAGGACTTCAGGGCGCTTTGCAACAGGTCATCCCTTTCGCTAGCAGAGGTGCCTTTGCTGGGGCTCTGTAGTGATGCTTGCAGGAGAAGAAGCACACCACGGGCAAGGAACAGAGGAGGGAAGGCGGGGTTGATGCGCAGAGCTTCGTTCAGTGAGGCGGTTGCCTGGTTGAGGAAGTACTCCTTGGTCTTGACTTCACCAGCCTGGGTTCCGGCAGGCGCAACGCGGGGAGCTTCGCGGGCCTTGTACAGGTATAGGAAGCAAAGACCGCATGTCATGCTAACCTTTTCGCGCGGGCTCGAGGTCTGCAGTACTTGGCCGGCGCGCACCAGCATCTCGATGGCGTGGTCTGCCTTGTTCTTTTTGGCATAGGCCATAGCCACCGTCATCCAGTAAATACGCGCCGCCTGTTCATTTTCGAGTAGTGTGCAAAGTTCGGTCGGATCGTCAATCAGCTCGTCCAGGTCAACTTCAACGGCTTCGTCTTCTTGGTCGCGCACAGGGATATCGATCGCAGAAGGGATATCGGAGAAGCGCTTGGCTGTAGCGCCGTCGCTACGTGAGCCATTGGACGGACCATTGCGAGCAACAGCCGCCATGGTAGACGAGTAGGAGGCGACTTGGTCGGAATCGTCGGGCAATTGGTCGAGAGCTGGGAATCCAGAAAGGTTGAAGGGTTGGACGCGCCTGTTGCCAGCGGGAACAGGATCGCAAGGCTGAAGCTGAAAAGAACAGCGAAAATTATGGTTTACAGCTGGGCGAGCCAAGACATAGGCCGGAAATGTGAGTTGGTGCGGGAGACCGTGACACGGAACGAGCGCCGTTGAGAGGAGAGAGTGGGCGCCGATGGAAAAACAAATATAAAAGCTCCTCTTCGTCTTGTAGTTGTGTAGCGCCAGGGAGTTTCGTGTGGGCGAGGCTGAGGCTGAGGTTGAGAAATGTCCAAGGAACACGACAGGCCAAACTTTGTGCCTGTAAATAAAAAGTGGACCCTGGCCGAAACGGGACAGGCTTGCTTTGTCCAACCTCAATGCTGCTGCTTGGGCTTGTTAAGTCATGATGGGTGCATATTTGATGCATGCGCTCACAGGTCAGTAGATATACAAAAGGCTCAGCAACGATCATGATCAGGATAGAAACGCTATGGAAATTATTGAGCCCGTATTGCTCGTGGTGGCTGGCTGGCTGGCTGGCTGGCTGGCTTCTTCTTTCTTCTTGCAGCGCTTGGCTGGTTGTGCTACAGGAACTATCCTGTTTGTTCTGCTGCGTCCAGGCACGTGGGCTTCGGAAGAGGAAGACAATGCCTAGTGTGCATTCGCTTTTCTTTTGAGCGTACGGTAGTACATCTAGGTGTCGGCAATCTGGAAAACATCTTCGCGGGTTTCCTTCCACGTCTCCCTGTTCTTCTTTGCCCATTCGATTTGGATCTTGGCGTATGCAATCTGTAGTAAAGGGAGGCTGTTAGCACGATGTCACAGCCGTGTTGATCAAGTCGCTCTCACCATGTATCGTCGAAGGTCGTCTTCCTTGTCCACTTGGAAGCGCTTCATGTCCTTCAAAATGCTAGCGCTGGCATCTTTGACGTCCTGTTCTGCCACAACCTGAGCTTGCTCTAGATGCTCAATGCTTTCTTTCGTCTTTCCCATCATATCGCGTCGCGATCGTTCGGGATCGACATCGGCAACTCCCTGGATGGCTTGCCTTAACGGCCCGAAGATCTTGTTGGTAATGGAATTCGTGCTGGGCATTTTGCGATGCAATGGCGTTGGTTCAGGAGCACCCTGACGTGCTGAAGGCACGGGGAAGTCGCCATGGGTGGGAGGGAAGTCTGAATCAAACGAGTCTGCATCATCAGCTTCGCGGGTATGTGATGTGGGGGATTTTGGAGTGACGGGCTTTGCGGAGGCTCCTGACGCAGAGGATGATGGGAACTGAGCCTGGTTACTACTGAGGTATTGTTCAATCCGCTTTGCTTCAGCCTCGCTGCGCTCTAGCTGTCCTAGAAGAGCCTTCTTCTTTGCTAGTTCATCCGTAGTCATGTCCTGTTGCACACGCTTGAGTACTCGGTAGCGTAGGACATTGCGCACCACGCCAGCAAACTGTGCGTTTTCGCGCATGGGTTCGGAGAAGCTAGCCCCAAGTCCCGTCGCTAGCTCTTCGGTCGCAAGAAATGCAGAGTCCGAGGCCTGGCCGATCTTCTCTATGGCGGCGCCCAGGACCTGATCTTCCGATAGCGCAAACGCATTGAACTTTCCTCCGAGCTCACAGTAGTCGGCCGCTAGGTTGGTAAGATGGCTCAATGTTCTCTTGTTGACTTTTTCCAAAGGACCTGCCAGAAGCTGTTCGAGGTCTTTGATGGAGGTCTCAAAGGCGAGGAAATACGGGTCAAGCTCGTACTCGGTGAGTTTAACGTTGTCGGGTGGGAAACGCGCTGGTATTCCGGGACTGACAGACGGATCGTGAACAGGGCCCTTCAACTTGGCAGAAGCTGAAGGGACTGGTAGCCAGTTGTGTGCGGCAGTAGGGTTGGCCATGTCCAGAGGAGGCGCTTTTAGAATCGATTTCGGGATGGTGGAGACGGGAGGGGAGTTGAGCACCTCAGTCTGAGTGTCGTTAGTTTCATGCTAATATGGTTCCAGAGTCCAGCGTAAACTTACCCAGCTGGCGTTCGGGTCGAGGAAACGCCACCACACTCCGTCAGCCCTCACTTGTTCCATACGGCGACATCTGTTCAAGAAAACAGCGAGCATGCGCTTGCGCAAGTCAATGATTTGTTGGTCCTGTTTGGCTGATGTCGGTCTGGCAGCATAGTCGGCCATGGTATGCTTCTCGGGAATCGGAGGGATGATGAGGGTGGGGTGGAGTCGAATGAGGGCATCACGCAAGGAGGCAAACTCAGAGTACCGGCGGCGCACTTCCAGATCCTGGAGGGAGGTGTTAGTTAGCTTCTTTCTCCCAGGCCAGTAGCCGGAGAGCAGCAACTTACGCCGGTGCGAATGGTGTAGACGATGAACTTGCCACCGGTTTCGGGGCTTTTTCCGGCGTCGGTAATGAGAATGGGGATTTCGGGGTTCTCGTATATGATTTGTTCAATGCGGCTATCGTAGCCACCTGGCTTTCGCAGCGGCTGTACGTCATCGTCGCTATCGGAGTGGGTGTCGCGGTTGGCTGACCATTGGCGGGGTCTCTCGTCCTCTTCGTCGGAAGACGGGGTGTCCAGGCGACTGCTGCGGGCAACTATAGCATGGGACGTTAGCAGACAGGCTACATGGGGCGCACAGCACCTTATCATAGCATATACATACCTTCACGAAGCACCGGCGACGACGGGGATATAGAAGAGGAGGAAAACGACTCGCGGCGGTCAAAGCCACTTCCATACGGATTGTTGTCTTCGTCGTTCCACATGGTGTATAGCTACCAGACGGAAGGGGGACTAAATATAACAATTCAACAAAGGGAACAAGGCAAACTAATGCGCAAAGATGATAAGAAATAATGTGTCTGGGTGGAAGACTCGTCGACGATAAAGAGAGGGCAGAAAAATAGAGCTACAAGGCTGCTATCGGGCAAGGGTTCAAAGAGGGAGGAAAGAGAACAGGGCCGACAAAGACGGGCGGGCGAACACGAAAGCGTCGAGTGAAGTGCTGAAGTGGTGGTGATATTTAGCACAGCAGATAGAAGGCTACCGCTGATGAAGCTGCAGGACAGCGGGCTTCAGGGCCCCAGGAAAAAGCAAATCGCTGCGCCTTTACTGGGCGGCCAATGCTATCCAAAAACGGCTTCACTGGGTGGTGGGAGCTTCACCTTATTTACCGCTCTCCAATGATTAGTCAGACAAGCCAGGCCAAGCCCCAAGCTCTGAGCTTGTTCCGGGCCCACTTCCACTTTACGCCTTTGCGCAGGGGGGGCGCTGTCATGTGCAAGACCAGGGGATAAGCTTCACTCTATATGGAGTCACGTGACCCAATAACTGCTGTGGTGCAGCTTACCTCCGCTTGATGGTTTTGGTATTACCTGCTTCTAACAACATCTCAAACTTCAATCATTCTCACCAATCCCATTCTCGCTCTCATCATGGCCTTACGATACGATACCATGGATCTACCACCCGAGATAGCCCAGGCGTGCAACACCCTCAAAGTATGTGACGTCACAATATACACAGCAGAAGAACTCGCAGCATCGGCTCGCAGAATAGAGAACAACAAGTGCGTTGTGAATGATCTGCTTGAAGAATTAAAGGAACGATCCATCCCCCGGCTCCGCTTTGTTGGCGGCAGGGCGTTTCTTGCTAATGTACGTCGCGTGGCAGCTTGTACACATACCTCAGCTGCCCTGTGTGATGAGTTCCGCAATGTATCACCAACATACAAGTATGCCAGCGTGATTTCTGTCTGGATGGAAATCCTTGAGGAGTACGCAGATAATTTTCATCATGATGGGTTCACTGCACAGGAGATATTGGAGAGTATCGCGAACCGGACAATCACAGACAACTTTGAATAACCGGTCTCTTGAGACACTTGTGCAGCCGCAACACATAGACACTAGACTGCCTTAGAGCACACCTAATAAACAAGCAATTGGTCTCCTACAAATATAAACGACGCCGCGGCCATTTCAGCTTTTACCACAGACACGGGCAACCCCCAGCGTGAAGCCCAGCCATCAAAAGTGATGTCTGTTTTCATGATGGTTGTCGACCGAGTGCGGATACCGACGAGCGTTTCCTCCCTGTGTATAAGTGAGAGATGAATCCTCACAATCACTCATAGCGTGTTGCCTGACACGCGGCGCGGGGCTAGATCCACGATAGCTCGAGTTTTCCCGGTTCATGAGACGAAGTGGAAGCGAAATCTGCCTCGCTGGCAAGCTATAGTGATGTCGTCGGCTTGTACACAGCGACCCAGATTCAGAACTCTCAATGCTTGAGCTGCATGAAGAGGTGTCCGAGATCGTGCTTTCCGTCTTCATCCGAGAAGGAGGACGCTGGGTGTCGTCTTCGGTCTGGATGGGCTGCAGGGCTGCGGGAGAGTTCTGCTCAGTTGTTGCTTGGGCCGCAGAGTCTGTCATAACAGGAGCCGAATACAAAGCCGAGTCTCCTTGCGACAACACCGAATCTCTGCCTGTGGAAATGCCGCTGCCGAAAGGTTGGTTGCTGGCGAGGAAGCCAGAGGTGCCACTGGCACCTAGGCTTTTGGCCAGTTGACTCAAATGCTCCCGGTTGATCTTCTCTGGTGTCTCCAGCGGCTCGGGATTTCCGTCTGAACCGTCGCGCTTGCCAGGGCTGTCTTCCTTTTTATCCGAGGTCTTTCCCTCCTCAGCGCCGGCCTTCTTGTCGGCTGTTGATTTCTCTGCCTCTTCCTTCTCCTTGTCCTTTGCCTCCACATCCCTTGTGTCCTTCTCCTTCCCCTTACCCTTCTTGTCTTTGCCCTTTTGCTTCTCCTTGCTCTCTGCGTCTTTATTGTCATTCTTCTCTTCCTTTTGCTTCTCGTCTTTCTTCTCCTCCGTGTCCTTGCTCTCTTCTCCATCTTTGGCCGGCTCTGGGGCTTCAGGGGCATCGGCAGCGTTGTTCTCCGGCTCTACATTGTCACCCGTGACATCCTTTGTCTTTTCCGGGTCCTCGTTCTTGACTTCGGGTGCATCATTTTCTGCCCGCCGTGCTTTTCGACGGTATCCACGCCCGTGAGACTTGTGATGGCGGCTCTTGTGAATGGGCTCGGCATTATTACCAAAGGCGTAATGGCAGTTCTCACAAACGTCGGTATCACTGAAGAATCGAAAGGTCTTGAGGCGGAAATCACACATGCGACAGACTTTGGTGTCCTGCGAGCTGTTGGCTGTTGGCCATATTAGCAAGATTTCCTTTATTCTACACAAGCATCAAACGTGCGTACCACAACTTCTTTCCCCGTCCCCACTGTATGGAGCGGCTGCGTGGCGGGCGTTGCGGCGGTGGCTACGGACTTTGTCGTCAATGTATTCCCACGTGCGACGGTTCCTGTTGGGGATGTCTCTGTAAATGCCGGAGCTTTTGACGCGAAGATTGCTGCGGCCTTTGGCGTTCTTGGGGCCGTAATTGACTTGCCAGCTCTCGTCCAGGCAGACGTAGGAAGCGTTGCCTCGAGACTGAGATTTACCAGCGGGAGCAGGCTCTTCCTTCTTCGGAGTGTCGTCCTCTGCAGACTTGTGCTTCTTCTCAGTCTTCCGGTCCGCCGCGTCTGCCTTCTTGGTTTCGGCCGGGTCGGGATTCGGAGATGAACCGTCTGCGCCAGCAGGCGCAGGATCGTCGTTTGGCTTCTTGGAACTACCGATGAACTTGACTAGGATCCCAGCAAGACCAGCGCGAGGGCTCTCATCGTGGCTCGGTGGCTCTTCCTTCTTCTTGGTATTTCGGAACCAGAGCACGTAGATCACGACGGCAAGGATGACGGCGACAGAAAGCACCACTATGATGATACCAGCCTGGCCACCTTCCTCCATGCAGTTCCAGCCGCCGAGATCACAGCCGTTTCGGGGGGCGATTAGAGGAGCATCGTTGCTGTGCAGAGACGGCAAGATTGGCTTGGTCCATGGGGAAGAGACCGGGGCCATTGTCGTGAGTTGGCGGATATATCATAGAGTCCAGGCGATCGATGAGGAACGGGGACTGGGAAATAGGTTGCATGAGTGTTAGTCTTCTATCTCGTGGACCAAAAGGCCAAGTTGGCAAAACTTCATATCGGGGATGGAAAGGGCACAATGTACGATTGGATTTGTATGGAGGCGGGGCAACCAGCTATACGATATCGAAAGCCCGAAGAGGCGACTACCAATGCTGGTGTACCAAGTTGGCGATAGCCAGAAATAGAAAGAATGATACTTGTCCTCTTCATTTTGTACTACTGTCAACATTGACGTGTTTGGGCAAACACCATCGCATCATCTTCTATCTGATGTCCAAGTCGCAGGACAATCAACACGCTTACAGTAGACGTAAATATTGCACACACACAACTAGTTTGAATGTTGACTTGAGATCAACCTCTGAGGGCCTGAGGAATGCCCTCGTCTATTCAAGAAAAAATAAAAGCAAAGGTCAAATAATACCGCTAGCCAAAGTATTTCCCCAAAAGCCCAAGTACCCCGCTGAACGCCAGAAAATCACACGATAAAAGGCAAAGCAAGAGCTTCGCCTTGTCATAGTCGCCTAAGTGACTGCGGCTAGCCTTCACGCTCTTGACGCCTCTGCTGCCGCTGCTTCCACGCGTCTCTGATCTGGTTCTGCACGGCCAAGAGGTCCCTCTGCGACACACCATCTTCGATGCTGCTCAGTACGCTATGGAGCACAGTGTAGTGGTTACCTTCCGACTTATCATCGCGGAAGCGACTGATGCGCCATCTCTTCTGGTTGTCGAGATAGCACTCAACGATGCGGTTGTCTAAAGGATCGCCGAGGCTCTTGAGTGTCTCCCACTCGTCTTCCGTAATGTGGACGTCCTTGAAGTATTTGTACTTGTTAGGCCCAGAATCGCCCATAAACGTCCACAGCTCGGCCTTGGGATGCGCATCGTAGTCGATATAGAAATCGGTGATCCCGTCGGCAATATCCTCCTCATCGGGTTCCACTTCCGGGAAGGACAGGCGCAGACGGCAGTCTACAGTGTTCTCCTCCGGGGGCTTCCATTTGAGGATGTGCGGGTCGGTGCCGTGCTTGTAAGGCGTGTTACGACAGGTGAAGATAAGACCGTCGTTTCCATGCTTAAGGCTGGGAAGCACGCGATTGAAGATCATTTCTGTTCCATAGGCAAACTGCATGTCCTTGAGCTGAACCTCAAAGGGAAGGTATTTGCGCTCGTCTGGGAAGCTTGCCAACAGTTCCTTGTAGGGCCGGTACACCATCTCGCTGAAATATGCCAGGCGCTTGTCCAGAGTACGGTCCATGAGATTCATGCCACCCAGCGTCAGACAGTCAAAGACCAAGAAACGTGGCACCATGACGCCATCGCCTTCGTCGTCCATGACTAGCTCGCCATCAATGAGCGTGCGGTCGTGGAAGGCTTGGCGATCTTCGCGGAGGGGGAAATGGAGGTTGTGGTTGTTGTTGTACCAGTAGTCATTCTTGCGGTCGATGAGGTAATGCGCCTCACTGCCTTGTTGGGGGTCGGTGGTTAGGTATAGTAGATATCGGATGCCATCGGACTTTTCGCAAACAAAATAGCTAGAGTCAAATTGGTCAGTTAGCACTATAGAGCGCCGCGGTGACATCGCATTAAACTCACTCCTCTTGCATAAGCTCGCGAAGATGGTCGCGCGTGAAGCTCACAGGCTGGGCGCCTGGGAATGACGTTTGCGAACGGCCCAGTAGCTGCGCAACTTCAGCCCTGAGCTCCTGTACGCCTTCCTTGTACGGGACTTTGATGCCGGGCTCAGATATGGACGCGATTGGTCGGTCCATCTCTGCAGTGTGCTGCAGAATAGCTAATAGCAAGTTGTTGGTACTAGTCCACCTGTGCAGAAGCAGCGCATCAAGAATCGATGGGCCTGGCTTTGTCTTTAAATACTTGTACCGTAAGTCACGTGGTGCGGAAGGACCCACTAGTCTCCCATGAGCTTATCCCTGTCCTAGTCTAGACTAACAACCTGACGATAGTGCGGTCGATAGCAAGACTGAATTGACGTTCTACGCTTCTTCGAAAGTTCAATAAAGTGCTATAAAGTCTGGGAACTGGTAGTACAGATGATAAAGTGGTGTTATTCAATGCATTAATATTAACATATCATATTGACATGAGAAATCCCCCCCTGAAAATACACAGCAAGAAGACACGAAACTTTTAATGTGCGGCGGTCCTCTTGCGAATTTACCTCGTCTCGCCAGCATCAACTTCCCATCCATTCATTAAATCATGCTCATTGTTTAACTAATCGTTGACGTTTCGACTTCCATATAGTTGAAGCAGAGAGCTGGTTCTCTTATCGCAGCGGGCCTTTACCACACAATCATGAAAGCAACCATTGCCGCTGCACTAAGCATAGCAACGGTCGAATGGCCCGAACGGCCAGCAACACTGAGCTGGTTGTGGCCCGAGAATACGCCGTTGGAATCATCGTCGGTTGCAACAGGGTTGCTGCCGGTAGCGGTGGGGAATCCCGTGCTAACACCAGTGCCATTGCCAGGGGAGGTGGCATTTCCGGTGGCAAAGGGAGGCTGGCCGTCAACAACCGTCAAAGTTGTTACGGGAACCAGAGAGCCAGAGATTGTATCGAGAACGGTGATAACCTGAACGGAATCCACAGTGGTGGTTTGGAACGTGGTGAAAGTAGGAGTGACCGTTGTAGTCTCAGTCTCAGTCTCTGACTCAGTCTCGGTCTCGGTCTCGGAAAAGTCATCACTCGAGGTAAACGAAGTAGCAGTGGTAAAGGTTGTGTAAGATGAGGTTGTGTCAGAAGAAAACTCCGGAGCAGTGACAGTCACCGTCACAGTCACGGCTTCAGTGCAAGATGCATCAGAAGTGGTCTCGTAGCCAGTGCCAGTCATATACCTCGAGGCACTGCCAGTACCAATAGAACCGGTAGGAACATAGTGGTAGCCACTGTTGTTTCCATAGGGAGCGACGGACGAGGCCGTGAGGATCAAACTGTAAGGACGGGTACCAGCGGACAGAGGGACTCTAGGGTAGCCTGTAGCACTGCTGCAGTGGTAGTGTTAGAAACAATGATTTGACTCGTGGGCTGGTAGGAAGAACTACTTACGTGGCCAGAGAAGGATGTGGGCTAGTCTGGAAAGACGAAGCCAGGGTGGTAACGGCAGTGCCGGGAAGAGTGATGACGTTCATTGTTGTGGTGTTCAAAAAGAGATCAGATGCAGAAGCTGAAGGGTTGGAAGCTCGAGCGTTTGTACCAGAGGCGTAGATAGCAGAGGCAGCAGTGGAAGCGATGGTGGGAGAAGAAGTCAAGAAAGGAGTGACAACGAGAGCCGGAGAGCGAATTTTAACACCAAGAGGTGCGGGGTCCGCACGACGCACAGTTCTTGCTCCTTCCGATTGGGTTACCTTATTGTCCCAGTTGATGGTAGCTGCCATGATTGCAATGGCAGCAGCGATAGCAACCACAACAGCAGCCAGCAGGGCAGTCAAACGGATCCAAAACATCCGCCTGGCGTGTTTGGCACGCTCGCGAGCCATCTCAGGAACAGCGCGGTGGCCAGAGTTGTAGAGAGCAGGCTGTCCGTAGAGATCAGGCTGTCCGTAGAGACTAGGCTGGCTGTAGAGGCTATCCTCGTGATGCTTCTGTAGGGACGACATTTCGACTGCTATTGTATAGCAACAATTAGGCTTGGACTTCTGAAAAGGGTGATTTTGCTGTGTGCGATGGCCTAGGGCTATGGAAATGCCTTTGGGAAGGTGTGGGAGTAGGGCTTACCTCGATGGAACACGCTTGATTGAAGCAACTGCGCGGTTTGGTTAGTTATCTGTTTGTTGTTTCTTGTTGAGACCAGACTGTGGTGTGTTTGTTTTGATGTTGCTCTTACCTTGAGAGTGAAGCTGTATTTACCAACAAGGACGCACAACGACTGGAAGAGGAGGCAAGATCTGATGTGGGACTGACAACAAGTGAGAAAGAGGAAGCAGTGACGGCAAAGAGATGGAAAGAAGTCTGAAGTTTGGCAGGAGAAGAAAATTTTGCGTTGTGACTCTTGCGAGCGTGGTTGCCCTGGGGGCTGGTTTTTTGAAGCCCAAAATGGTGGTTGCCCCAGATGGTAGCCAAAATCGCAAACTGGAAGGAGGAAACGCAATAAGATGGAAGGTAGCTTCCCGATGGCAGGAGAATATTCGGTAGAACTAGATTTTGCGGACGGAAGTAGAGCGAGTTTTTTCTTGTGCGACAAACTGACGATAGTCGTGATAGTTTTTGACTGAGAAGATGAGGAACTTGGTAACTGGTGCAATAGTTGGGAAAACCAAATTACAGACCAAGTCCATTATTTTAAACCTGCTCGAGCGGCTTCTATCCCTCTTATGACATGGAGTTTAAACATTTAACACGACAGAGTAATGCCCCCACCTCGTCACTCGTGGCAGGATAGACATCACTTAGAAAACATGACGGCACTGGTATGAAGGCTAGGGAGTTGTCTCTGGTTGTGTGCCATCCAGGCTTCCAGCGTCCAACTTGTAACAAGCAACGAGAAGCCACAGCCGTGTTTCCAGCTAATCTCTTGCCATGCTGATCTTCGTGTCGGGTGATGCCCTTTTTTCGATCGACAACAAGAGGAACAGCCATACTAGAGCTCAAGGTCTGCGTATAATGGGAAGTGATTTCTAACCCTAACAGAGCAACGAGCTCGATACAGAAGGGATCCGAAGATCTGGCATTGTTGATGTGTCTTGGAGTTTGAGACTGATGGAATGCCGCAAGTCATTGTTGTGTACTCGGCAAACAAGGCGCATGTATGTGTGAGCTCAGTTGTCGTTGAAAGAGGAGCACGACGATTACCTAATCCAAGCTTGGAGACAGGGATGCATGGTGCAGGGATAGCTGTAGTGAAAAATGGAGCTTCAAAACTGGGACTTGATTTTCATAGCAGCAAAATCTTCGCGGGCTGTTATAGGGCTTGTAGAAGCCTGAGGGGCCTGAAAGGGCCAGAGGCCAGAGGCCTGGTCTGAGATTTGCTTCTTCCGTGATGCTCAAGAAAAGCACTTGAAAGCTGCAGTAAGCTGGTAGAAGTCGAGAATCAACATCAGCAGTCTGAGATCGTAACTGTATTTCTGGCCCCATTTTTCAAGGCCGATTTTTGGGGGTGAAAAGGCGCCACACGCGTGTCTTGTCGCGTCGCACACAGCAAAAAAGCTTGTGGGTGAGCTTATTCTTTTTTATTCTTATTTTTTTTTGGCGTAGCCCGTAACCTGACACAGCACGCACTTGACTTTGGGCTTGACTTTAAGCCCAGCCAGATTCTCGCGTCACCCAATGTGGACCGCTGATTTCTGTTCCTTCTGTATTACTCTAGCAACTCGCGCGTGCCTTGCTTTCTCTCTTTCAGATAAGCACGCACCGCACCGCAACACTCAGGAAATCATCATCTCGTTGATTGCGGCTGGCTTCATGTTGTATACTTGATTGTTGTTTCTCTACGTCACACACGTATTTATTTATTTCTGGCGCCACCGCCGTCGCTCTATTTTATCGCCCTTGACCGCCCGTGTTGACCCTGACCTCACCGCTGGTCGTCGTCTTGTATACTTGTGGAAATGGCGCCCGCCAGACGCTCTCGGCGAGCTCCCCCAAAGGAACCCTCGCCTGTCCCATCATCATCGCCAGATCTATCTGATCCCGAAGATGTCCCCGAAGAGCCTGAACAGGCCTCGTCGCCGATTTCCGATCCGCCCTCCGACGTCGAAGAGCTCGACCCGGCCGCCAATGGAGCCGACGAGGAGGACGATGGCCCCAAGGAGTCGCTTCAGTTCAGCGAGCAGCTGACCTGGAAGCCTGGCAAGCCGATTCCTGTTAGCACTCTGATCCCGCGCCTGCGCAGGCTCCTCGATGAGCTGTCGGATATGGACCAGGAACGGGTCGACCCCGAATCGCTGACTGATGTGGCTGCTTCCCTGGCCCATCGCAACCTCCTGCAGCACCGCGACAGCGGCGTCAGAGCCTTTGTCGCTGCGTGCTTGTCAGACGTGCTGCGCATTTGCGCGCCTAATGCGCCGTTTTCCAGTGATCAAGTTAATGTGAGTGTCTCCTTGGCGCGAGCCCCTCGAGCCTAATGCTAACCCGCCGCTCTCAGATGATCTTCTCTCTATTTATTCGCGACATAATACCTGCCCTCAAGGATCCCGGCGACACCTACCACGCCCAGCACAAATACGTCTTGGTCTCGCTCTCCGAAGTCAAGAGTATCCTCCTCGTCCTTGAAATAGAAGGCGGAGACGAGCTGTTTCTGCGCCTTACCTCTGCTTGCTTCGATACTATTTCCATTCTTTCTTCACAAGATGCCGAGGGCAATGTCCCACGCGACATTGAGCATCACATGACTCACATCATGATTACCCTCATCGATGAGAGCCCCGGAATTCCGGCCCTGGTCATCGACTCTATTATGGCGCAATTCCTCAGAGCCCTGCCCCCCGGCGGCCCCAAGAACCGCCTCGATCGCTCCGATGACAGCAGCCAGTCCAACCTGCTCCCTAAGAAGATACCCGCAGCCTACATCATGGCCAAAAACATATGTACTGATTGCCCCGAAAAGATGTCGCGCTATGTCAGCCAGTACTTCAGCGATGTCATCATCGATGCGACAACTTTGAGCCGTGGCCAAAACGACGACGAGGATGAAGTCCCTACCGGTCCCTCGGAATCAGACCTGCACAACATTCGCCAAGCACATCATCTTATTCGGGAGTTGTGGCGTGCTGTTCCCATCGTGCTCCAAAACGTGATACCCCAGGTTGAGGCTGAGCTATCTGCAGACAATGCCAGCCTCCGCCAGCTTGCCACAGAGACGTTAGGCGATATGATTTCTGGCATTGGCGCCGCTGGTCCTCCGCCTCCGCCCATAATGGACCCTTGCCAATACCCTCAATGGCGCATGGATGATGAACTTCCTGTTCACCCTTCTCAGACTGTCCTCAACACACCCTCGGCAGTGCTGTCATTTTCTCAGGTACACCCTACTGTATACCACAGTTTCATCAACCGCCAAAATGACAAGGTTCCTGCAATCCGTGCCGCCTGGGCGCTGAGTGTGGGCTACATTATTTCCACGTCAGCAGGAAGCACAGGTATAAGCCGTGAAGAGGAGGGCAAGCTAGTACAAGCCCTATCTACCAAAATGCTGGAGTATGATGAAAAGGTACGTTTGGCTGCCATCAAGGCCATTGATATCTTCAGCATCAAGGACGTCGTAAGTAAACTTGGCTACTACGGCGGTGTTGAACAAGAAGGCTCTGTACTGGCTATTCTGGCCGATCGGTGCCGCGATCGCAAGCCTGCAGTGCGCGTTGAGGCCATGGTTTTGCTGGGTAAGCTGTGGTCCGTGGCTGCAGGTGAGATTGCTGCTGAGCATGATTTGGTTTACCCCTGCCTTGGTGGGATCCCTTCTCGTATTATCGAGGTCTACTATACTGGAGATCCCGAGTCCATTGCGATCCTAGATCGCGTTCTCCTCGAGTACATTGTCCCGCTTGGTTTCCCCCCACGAAAGTCCAAGAAGAACAGCCAAACAGCAGCCATTACCTACGACAGCGATAAGGTCAGAGCAGAGCGCATTCTGCAGCTTGTCCGGTCCC
This sequence comes from Chalaropsis ovoidea, assembly GCA_038407185.1. NCBI lineage: Eukaryota > Fungi > Ascomycota > Sordariomycetes > Microascales > Ceratocystidaceae > Chalaropsis > Chalaropsis ovoidea. Next base: position 9,083 of record JAXHKQ010000127.1, on the reverse strand, counting down.
TTTCAGACAAGGCCAAACGTGCGTTCTTTGCTATGCAGGCCCGTCAGCCTGCAATGATGCCACCTGTGGTTGCCTACATCCGCCAGTGTGAGCTTTACAATGGCGGCGTCATAGAATCCAACGAGGACAGAGTCACTACGAATCTCAATGGTGTCATCAAGTGGCTCAGTGGCCGCCTACCTGATCAACCCAAGGCCCAGGCTGACCTGGAACGCTTTGCCAAGGTCAACGAACGCCGGTACTATGCCCTCGTCAAATACGCCATTGACATCAACAATGATTTCAAGACCATCCACGACGCCATTAGAGAGCTTGTCAAGCGTGTAAATGGCGAGGGAAAATGCGCTGGTGTCATGGACACTCTGCTGCCCCTCATCTACCAGACCGCTTGCATCACCTTCAACAAGAGCCACCTGGCTTCCTTCATGGAGTTTTCTCAGAGCAACAAGAACGGCCTAGGCCCTGCGGCTCATGAAGTACTGGGAGAGATTTCGCAGCGCAACCCTGCTGTCTTCAAGTCACATATCGGTGAGCTTTGCAAGAGTCTTGTGGAACAGGCCCCTACACGTGACAAGCCCAACGACCCTTCAGTCGTGGACGTTCTGAAGGCTTGCGCCTCTTATGCCAAGACAGAGACGGAAGACATGCCCCAGGATGCCAAGTTCCTGGAGACCATGAAAAACTATGCGCTGTATGGACGTCCCCCCAAAGCGGCAAAGTATGCGCTGAACATCATTCTTTCCTCTAAAGATACCGAGGGCGAAGAAATTGCCCGTAGCATTCTACGCCGTATCATGAAGGAATGGAAGTATGGCTCATCCAATTTCTTGAACCACCTCGCCTGCATTTCACAACTGGCGCTGATGAAGCCGAACATCACGGAAGAGTATGATAAGGAAATCCTAGACATCACCATCCAGCAATTACTTCTCCAGGTCAAGGGTGAAGCCAAGGACACTGATCCTAGCTGGGTTGACGATGCGGACCTGAACGAGGAGTTGCAGGCTAAGCTGATCGCACTGAAGATCCTCACCAACAACCTGCGTGCTACTGCCGACTTGGATGACTCCAAGGAGCGAATCGCCGCAGTCTTCAAGTTGCTAAGGACCCTGATCACCAAAGATGGAGAGTTGTGCAAGACCAAGGACACCCCCAAGTACCACCGCAGCCGTCTTGTGCTCAGTGCTGCTCAGCTAATGCTTAAGCTCTGCTGCGAAAACCGCTTCGATCCTTATCTTAGCCCCAGCGACTTCAACAACTTGGCTTTTGTAGCCCAGCATGGCGAATCAGCTGTGCGGCACCGCTTCGTGGAGAAGCTGCAAAAGTACCTTGCCACTAACGAACTGCCCCCGCGCTTCTACACCATCGTCTTCTTGACTGCGTTCGAGCCTGTTGCTACCTTCAAGGAACGCCTAGGCACCTGGATCGACGCCCGCGCCCGTTTCTTTATCGAGAGATCCAAGCCGGTGCTTGAGCCTGCCGTGTGCCGTTTGATATCGCTGCTCGCACATCATCCCGACTACAGCAACGAAGCCGAGAACCTAGTCGACCACGCTCGCTATCTTCTGTACTACATTAGCCACGTCGTGACAGAAGAAAATCTTGGCCTTGTCCTTCGCTACGTGGAGCGGACAAAGCAAACTCTTGACGCCATTACCCCCGCCAACAGCGAAAACATATACGTCATCTGCGATCTTACCCTCGCTTTGCTGCGCAAGTGGCAGGAGAAAAAGGGCTGGAGCATCCAAGTGTATGCCAACAAGGTCGGACTGCCAATTGGTCTTTTCAGCGCGTTGCCCTCTCACAAGGTGGCTGCCGAGATTGCAGAGAAGCAGTATCTGCCCGAGGGCCTCGAAGAAAAATTAGACACTCTTCTGAGATCACTGGACCGCAAGAAGGTACGTGACAGCGATCATCTTTCCTCGCCAACAGCATTAACATGGTCAACTAACAATACATAGAAACGCAAAACCGCTGACGAGCGCCACGATCACCCGGCTAAGCGTACCAAGTCCGTCAAACTTCCCTCGCGGGAAAAGACATCCAAGCCCCGGACAAAGGCTACCCCTCGCACCCCAAGTGGGCCAAAGAAGGCTCGCAAGGCTCGCACGCGCGACCAGTGGGGCAGCGATGCTGATGATGACGGTCTGGACGGCCCCGGGCGCGATGTCGAGCGTCGCAAGAGTGGCCGCTCGCGCAGCGGCCGCACCTCGACGTATGTCGAGCGTGATTCTTCAGAAGACGACGAGGAAATGCTGGACGGCGTGGCTGAGTGGAGCTACCTGGACGCGAACGGCAGACAAAAGAAGCGTGCACTCAAGGCTGTGCAAGAAAGCGACGAGGACGAAGACGAGGACGACGGTGAGGATGAAGAAGACGTCCCGGCCCCCAAGAAGCCGAGTGCTGCGAAAAAGGTCGCCGCGGCCAAAACAAACGGCAACAATACCGATTCTTCGCTGTCCGATATCTCCGACATGGAAGTGGGCTCTGCCAACGAAGCGAGCGATAACCCGGATGACGACGAGGACGACGCGGCGGAGGAAGAAGAAGCGCCGGCGCCGAAGCGAGGCGCCAGAAGGAGATGAGGCAAGACTACTTATTTGGGTATTCCTAAAACAGCGCGTGGGTCCTGGGTTGCGGGTCGCGGGGCAGAGCGAGGGTAGAGGCTAAGGCCGAGGTTGAGGTGGAGGTCGAGGTCGGGGTCGAGGTCGAGGTCGAGGTGTACGTATACCCTTATTCGTGGTTATTTCTTCTATGTTTGATACTTTGAGTTGGTCGATTTGGGGGATCTGGCTTGGCCCGCGGGCCCATGGACGTGGGAGAGTCCAGCTATTTCTTGTCTTTCACTTTGTTTGGATGTATGCTCTTCTTGGTTTTCTTCCTCTTCGTTATCAGCTTCTGGTTTATGAGCACTGTTCTACTTTTCGGTTGTTGGGTTATTAATAAGCCGGTGTTGTTTTTGATGCTTCATACATTGTGCAATCTCTTTCCATCTGTCCAGTCTTGGTTGTTCATCGACTGAAAAGTCGTGATCGTGACCTCAAGAGTCGTGAGGCTTTCATGTTATAACCCTTATATGCATTCCCCAAAGGGTTAATAAACACATCGTGAAGTCAACACCAAGAAGACGAACAACTTCCGTGACGATGGAATACAAAGGGAAGCAAGATGGAAAATCATAGACTCTGTTAAAAAAAACTCCAGCTACCCGTTTCAACGATATGAAACATGAAGAAAATCAAGAAAAAGAAACGCGCAGGCCCTATATCAGATCTGCCCTCATCTTCGGCACACACAGCCGCCGCCACATCGGCGCTTAGAACGATGATGTCGGGGGGACACCCGACACGCCAGAGCCCGGCGTCATAGACCGCGTCGGATGCCCAATGCGCAAATCGACCTTGTCGCGGTGTTGGCGGTTTTTCAAATGCACTTCAAAGTTGGTGGCCGTCTGGCCGGGACCTGGGGTGTACAGCTTGCCAGGACAGTCCTTACAGCGCACACGGGGCAGGAACATGTACACGGCGTTGACCGGAGGCGGTTGGCCCGGCGGGATCTGCTGTTCTGTGTCGGGGTTTACAGCTGAGTATTTCATCAAAGCCTCAAACGAGTCGTAGGGGTAGCTCTTGGCAAGGTCGCTGAGACTCCGGACGAGCCACATGGGCGAGGGGGGCTAAGGCGGGTGGGTGGGTTAGCAAATGGGGGCTATGGCAAACATCAAGGGCATGTTATGTTTGGAGTACTTACAGGAGTGTGCGGTCTGCCGTCAGGGTTCGGCATCGGAGCAGAGACTCTGCCGATTTGGCCAGAGGGGACACTGGGAGCACCTGGCTTGGCCAAGCTCCCAAGAGCAGCATTTTCAGCAGCAGACACAAGCGATGGGATGGGCGGGGGCACAGGCGTGATCTTAATCTGCTCGCCATTTAACAGAGTCCGCAATCTCGCCGCAGACACGCGCAATGTGACAACGAGAGACTGTGGTTCGTCGTCCTCGATGAGATCGCGGTGGCCACGACGTCCAACGCGTTGCGGTTCATGGTGTTCCGGAGTCTCACTACGACCCAGATTTGCCATGCGTTGCTGAGCTGCTGATGCCGCACCACGGATGCCACGAGTGCGTGTAGTTCCAGTGGCCACGGCGCCGGCCGGGGCGGGCGAGTCAGGGGTAGAGTCATCGCTATCATCCGACTCCGAGAGATCGCCGTCTGCACGCGCAGCGCCAGGGCCACGGCGACGACCAGTGCCAGCGGCGCGCTTGAAAAGCCTGCTCTCTTCGATTGTGGCAGCAGAGGCAGGGATAACCGATGACACAACGAGGGTACGGATGGTGCGCTGCCGTTCTTTGAGATCTGGAAGTTGAGGACCGCCGCGTCGGTTGACGGAGCGCTTCTGCCGGCGCTGCTCACGCGAGAAAATGGTTTCGTTGCGATCCAGATCACCTTCGCTCATTTCATACATGTAGGGCGCAAATTCCTTGGCTTGCTGCTGTGGTCTGAGCACAGAGGGCAGAGGAGACGGAAGAAAAGCTGCCACCAGGTCGGCGTCTTCCACAGGCCGCCCATCAAAGGGATGGCCGATAGTGTACAGCGACTTCGTGAACAGCTGTGTTTGTTCGCGAATGCAGTGCGCAATGGCAGTCTTGAACTCGCCAGGCAGCGCCAGGTCACGCGTCATGTTCGTCGCAAACTCCTCGGGGGAATTCAGAGGGTGGTTCATTTCCCACTCAAACTGGTCGACTAATGTATGGGTTCCGATTGTGATGTTGAGCTTGATCAAGACGCGCATCTCGTCATTCTTGAAGGCGGTGTATGGGATTTCGGGGTCTAGAGAGTCGTCTTCAAGATGGGCGAATGGGTAGTAATCTTCGAGTTGTTCGCAGATTTGGCTGACAATCATGTCGTAGATGATTTGAGCGCCAGGAGGCTTGATGCCCATGTCTTCAACTAGCTGGGCGGCAAAGAGCTGTGGCGTGATTATGCGGTCGTGAAGATTCCATGTGAACGTATCTCGCAGCTTGATCTTTTCCCATTCGACCTCCAATCGTATTGGCACAAGGTCCTCGTGCAAGTCGGCCTGCTTCTGCATGTCTTTGCGCTTCCATTTGGGCGCTGTGGTGATGCGCTTGCCAGGACGTGGCTTTTGGGCGGGGTATATCACCCGAGAATGGCTCATGCTCTCGGTGAAGCCATTGGCATATCCTTGATAGCCCTCGCCATAGAGCCTGCCGGGCGTAAACCATGCGCGATAGTCATTGCGGATGCGCGCGTAATCGCGGACTTCTTCAATGGCGTCTTGTGTGTCCTTTTGCGACTTCTTTCCAGCGTCGGAAAGATTGATAGCAGCTAGCCAGTCGCGCGTGACATACTGCTCAAGCATCAGTTGCTGGAACGACTCCTTGGTGCGCACGGGGATGCTTGAGCTGGTGTCGCCGGCCGCAGCTGCGGGTGCATCGGGACTGGCAGACTGTCCGCCCGACGACTGGTTGGAGGCGGGCTGAGAGGTGGGCATCGACATCATGTATGGTGGGGGTGTTCGGTCGGTTCGAGGTTCGAGGTTGTCGCAGCAAACAAGTGCGTGGAGGCTGGCGGGTGGAATTCGGGAGGTGCTAACTGCGGGTGCAGCAGCTCGGCCTGATTGATAGTCGGCACAGCGGATTGTATATGAGACAGGTAGAAGGAAGCTAGTTACAGTGCTATAACGCAGGGAGGTTAATGGGTGGCGGCGGGCCGGCGACAGTAATGCGACAGGTTAGGCGAGGCTGACAAAATGCAGCCGCGATGCTCAGAAAATTGCCAGAGCCGTGCCATCAGGCTCGTCAAACACGCGTAGCGTGTCGGTCCTAACAGGCGGCAGGTCACTTTGCACGCTGGGGCTGGTGCACAGGTACTTTGCGGCGCTAATGCCAAAGCTATCAGGGTAGCAGCCGTGGCGCAGCCCCCTCCCTGTCTGCAAAGCCCCGGTACGTGCATGCAACGCCACAAGCGCGCCACAGCGTCATACGGGGAGCCCCACTTCCCCGCCTGAAACGGCAGTGAGCAGAGCGAGTGAGGGCTTCGAAGCTTCTTGCACAATTAGCTGCCCTTCAGATTTTGCAGAGCCTTTTAGTGGTGTTCCTATTGTGAAGGCTATTGATATATTCTGCAGCACCTAAGTGTGATATCATATACAGAAACCTCAATTCAAGATGACTGACGAAAAGAAGGAAGTCGTTGTCGGTACGTGTACAATTATTGCCCTATTTTTTTATTTTTTTTTATTTTGTCATGCGCCCATCTTGATCGTCTCGAGTGCTCGTTATTGGAGTCTTCAAGCTTCTGTTTTGCTGAGTTCGGTTCTCTGCTTGGTGCTTAGCTTTTGGCTCGAATAATTTTTTTGCTGCGGTCCCCCGCCAAACCCAGCGCCGGGCTCCTCTGCCATCATATCATATGCAAGGCAGGCCGACCAGGCTGTGACGCATCGCACACGCATCACAATCACCCACGGCGCTGGGAGGAACCGCTAGCATCAGGATCTCGAGGCTGGACGCGAAGCATCAACGGCTGCCCGCCCAACACGCCACGCCACGCCGCGCCATCCTGCGACGTGCTTGCTTACTTGCTGCTGCCCTTGATGTCCCCAACATTACGCATTGTGTCGTCCTCCGCTCGCTGTCTGACTAACCGTGTTTTGCGTCTCTAGACTACACCCTGAACAACCCCGATACTCACACCAAGTACAAGACTGCTGGTGAGATCTCGGAGAAGGTTCTTGCTGCTGTCAAGGCGCTTTGCGTTGCTGGCGCCAAGATCGCCGATATCTGCGAGAAGGGTGACGAGATCCTGGCCGAGGAGGTCTCCAAGGTCTACCGCGGCAAGAAGATCAACAAGGGTATGTCACGTCACTATCTATCACCCTGCATCGCTTGCGATAGTTAGCCTGCCGTTTGCGCATGCCGCATCTTGGTCTTGGTCTACAAGCACACTCTTGCATAGCCATGCTTTCTGTCTCTTGCATAGCCATGCCTTCTCTAGTGCAAAGGCACACATGCAATGCCGCCATGAACCCCAACTAATCACACTCCGCGCAGGTTTCGCCCACCCCACCACCGTCTCCCCGAGCTCTTTTGTCACCCCCTACACTCCCCTCAAGACAGATGAGGCTGAAGCTTCCGTCGAGCTGAAGGCCGGTGAGGCTGTCAAGATCCAGCTGGGTGCTCAGATCGATGGCCTTGGTTCCATTGTCTGCGACACCATCATTGTGTCGGAGCCCGCTGAGGTCACCGGCCGTGATGCCGATCTCCTGCTGGCCACCTACTACGCCAACGAGGTGCTGCTGCGCCTGATGGTCCCCGCTGGCACCCTGGCCACCGGCACCGAGGAGGAGAAGGCCAAGGCCGCCTCCGTCAAGCCCCCCACGCAGTCTAAGATCAACAGCATCCTGGACAAGGTCGTCAAGACTTACGAGTGCAACCTGATCGAGAGCACCACCTCGTGGCTGTTTGAGCACAACGACATTGAGTCCAAGAAGAGAATCATTCTGTCGCCTCCCGAGGGCACCAGAGGTGATGGAATTCCCGAGGTCGGTGAGGTCTGGGGTGTTGAGGTCGGTGTCTCGCAGCAGTCCGGCAAGATCAAGACCCTGGAGAACCGTGCTACTCTGCACCGCCGCACCAAGGAGACCTACGGCCTGAAGCGCCCTACCTCACGCAAGATCCTCTCCGAGGTCCAGAAGAAGTTTGGCAACTTCCCCTTCTCGCTCAGACAGCTTGACGACGAGCGTGATGCCAAGTCTGGTGTCGTTGAGTGCGTTCGTGGCAACGTCTTCCGCCAGTACGAGATGGTTGGTGAAAAGGACAGCGCCCCCGTTGCCCGTCTGCTGACCACCGTTGGTATGTTTCCAATGAATATGTCTGTTCCATGTGCTGAATTTATTACTGACCACGCACTCTTCTCTACTACACAGCCATCACCAAGAACGGTATCACCAAGCTGGGTGGCCCTGTTGCCCTGGACCTGGAGAAGGTCAAGAGTGACAAGAAGATCACCGACGAGGAGGTTCTGGAGATTCTGGCGCAGCCTCTACGCAAGGAGAAGAAGAACAAGAAGAAGAACTAAAGAGACAAAACATACAAACACACGGTCTTTTGACACAGCCTTTGTGTACCAATGAATAAAAAACAAGGCATAAAACAAGAAGAAAGAAAAGCAGGCACATGACAAGTTCCGTTGGGGCCTTTGTGAAGTTTAGAGACGTAAGGCAAAGGACATGCCGGGCAGACTCTGCATTGGGAATCAGATTGAGTGTTCAGAGTTCAGTGTTCAGTGTTCAGCGTTCAGCGTTCAGCGTTCAGCATTCAACATTCATCACTAAGCATTCATCTCTCAGCATCAGCATTCACAGTCCTCCACAGCAATGGAGTCCACCGTGGTTGTATGTGGACAGATCAACAATCAACAGGGTTTGGGGTTATGGGCGAGCAGAGGGTGGTCTTGGCCGGAGGGAGCTGGGGGTTGGGAAAAGGGCAGCAGCAGTTCCACTCTGATAGTTGTCTTTTTTTTTTCTTTCCCTCCCTAGACCCCCCCCCCCCCCCGGGGGCAAACAGAGGGGGGAAGATGGGGGAATGGGGGGGGGGGGGGGGGGGGGGGGGGGGGGGGGGGGGGGGGGGGGAAAGGGGGGGGGGGTGTTGCCCCGTGATGTTGGTTTTTTTTTTTTTTTTCCCCCCCGGGGCCCCCCCCCCCCCCCGGGGGGAAATGGGGGGGGGGAAGGGGGGGGGGGGGAGGGGGGGGGGGGGGGGGGGGGACTGTGGAGGAGCCATCATATCTGCGCAGGCTCAGGCGTAGGACAGGCTCACGCCTTGTTTCGCAGTGCTGACTTGCCCAACGCAGACTCGCCGACGATGCCCGACAAGGAGACACAGAACACCTGGACTGGCGATGAGGCTGCTTCTCAGAAATGCCGGCCTCAGTCTCTCTGGCACGGCGAGGGGCAGTGATGGTGATGGATTGATTGACTGGCTGTTTGATGCATGACAAGTGATGGCATATGGCATAAAGGCGGTCAAAGGGGAGGAGGCGAGGAGGGGGAGAGAGGCACCAACAAGCCAG
>JAXHKQ010000126.1:0-50006 GCA_038407185.1 Chalaropsis ovoidea | reverse complement strand
CTGATGCCGAGTCGGCCGAGGATGTGCAACTTGCTGCATCCCAACCCGCTGCCGCACCCGAGGTTGTTGAGCCTCCCCAAGCCCAGGTCCAGGCCCAGGCCCCTGCCCAGGCCCAGGCCCCTGCCCAGGTTCCCGTTGCTACTCCTCTCCCTGTATCCAAGCCCGATCCCATCCCGGCTGCCCTCCCTGCTGCCGTGCCCGCTGCCGTTCCCGCGGCAATCCCCGCCGCCGTGCCTGCTGCCGTCCCCTCCACCGCGCCCTCTGCCGTGCCTGCATCCATTTCCACTCCTGCAGCCACCCCCGCCGCTGTTGCCGCCAATGGCCCTGCCGTCACACCCTCCAAGGCTGCTGCGCGCCACGTTGCTGCCCAGCGCCGGCTTCTTGACCAGGAGGAAGCTGTTCGCATGCCCGGCAACCGCGAGGTCGACCGTGCCGCCGTCCAGTTTGGCCTGTTCAACCTGGGTGCCGGTGAGGAAGAGGTGGCCGACGAGGAACGCCAAGAGTCCCAAAGCCGCATTCTGCCTTCCACCGACGCCCACTCTGCTTCTCGCACTGTTCCTTCTGCTTCCGCCGCTGCTGAGTCATTCCCTCAGAAGCTTGCCCCTACCCCTTCTGCTGCTGCTGCTCCCGCCGCAGCTCCCGCCCCCGCTCCCACGACTGCCTCTGCTCCTATTGCTGCTGCTTCTACCAACGCGGCAGCCTCCATTTCTTCTGGTGAGTATTTCTTTTTACCCCTTAGCCCCCCCCCCCCCCAAGTATGACCCACGCTAATGTAGTTGTCTCTCTTTCTTTCCTCTCTCTTCAGTTCCCCAAGGAAACCTTGCTGGCTCCGCCCCGAGCTTCAGCCGCGACCTTCACTACGGCCAGAAGCACTTCGAGTCGTTTTCTCAACAACTGCCCCAGCAGCCCCCACTGTCGATGGCTTCCCGGCCCAGCAGCCTTCTCACCCGGCCAACCCCTTCTCTGCCGCACCTAGCGAGTACACGGCCGCCTATGCTGAACAACAGCGTGGCAGCTACGGAAACTACTACGGCCACGGCCACGGCTATGGCCAAACTCCCCAGGACGGCCTTCCTCCCACTGCTGGCCAGCAGCGCCCTTTTATGAACTACGGCGGCAACCCGGCGCAGTCCGAGGCGGCCGTTAGCCAGTACCCGCAGAACTCGCGCTTTGGAGGTGTTGGTGCCGAGAGCCAGAACAGCGGCCACAACACACCCACTCCTGCCACCCAGAGCCAGCAACAGCCCCCTGCCACGGGCCCTGCTGGCGCCAACCCCCAGAGCCAGTACCAGCAGCAGCCCTACTCGCAGCAGCAGCAGCCCTACTACCAGAGCCACTACTACCCCAACTACTACCCCTACGGCCAGGGCGCCTTCTCCGGCCCCGGTGGCTATGGCAAGAACTCCATGTACGGCGGATACCCTGCCTCGTTTGAGCAACATAACAACAACTCGTCGAGCGGAGGCTTTGGCCAGGCGGCGCACCGCGACAACGGCATTGCGTCGGGCTCCGACTACAGCCGCCAGCAGGGTGCTCCCGGCCTAGGCGGGTTCGGCGGCGGCGTCCACGAGCCTTTCTCGCGCGGCCCGTCGGCCTACCAGGCCCAAGGCAACCAGGGCTACAACAACCCGGCGCAGAACGCGGTGCCGGGCGCTGCGGACGACCTCAAGGCGCCCTTTGGCGAGGCCAAGGTGGGCGGTGCCGGCGGCCCCTCGCCGGCGCTGAGCGGCGCGCGCCCCGGCTCGGCCGCCAATAACGCCAGCCAGACGGCGCAGGGCGGCATTCCGCCGCAGGCCATTGGCGGCGCCTACAACGGCTACCCGCACGCGCTGCACAACTCGTACGGCGCGGCCGCCGGCCAGCACAGCAGCTACTCGTCGTACCAGAACAACGGCGGCTTCGGCTACTACAACGGCCAGCAGCAGCAGCAACAGCAGCAGCAACAGCAGCAGCAGCAGCAGCAGCATCGTGGCGGCGCTGGCGGTGGCTGGGGCGGCAACTATAACTAGACGAGACGAGCGAAAAGAAACATTTAACAACAGAAAAACAAGGCAGTGAGTGGTAGTGTAGCTTTGCTCCGTTCTTTTTTTTTTCTTCTTCTTTCTTGGTGTTCTAGCTTGCAGGACAGGACAGTGAGTGTTGGAGGGCGGGCTGCCATGAATTAGCATAATGGCATATTTTGTATGTTCTGTTCCATGGATGGGCTGGGCTGGGATGGGATGGTCTCTGTCGGTTCTTTTTTTTTCCTCTTTTTTTTCTCCTTTCTTTTTCTTTTGCTGTCTCTGTCTCGGGGTTGCTTGTGCTTGTTGATGGAAGGCTTCGTTGATGATTCGTCATTCTCCTCTTTGTGTTTCGCGTTCGCGTTCACGTTCTTGTTCCCCGTTCTGGGCTGCTGTTTCACACGACATGTTCTTCCTGTTCTTTCTCTCCTTCTTCTTCTTCTTCTCCTTCTTGTCATGTCTTTCTGTGTGTCGTGATGCCCTCCTTTTTCTTTTCTCCCCTTGTCCTTTTTTGCTGTAAACCATTCACCCTCACTCACTCGCACTCGCACTCGCACTCACGCAAATTAACGTCACGAAATCTTGGCTGTTTTTGTTTTTGTTTTTACTTTTTCTTTTTTGGGAAGTTGGACTGACTGGAACGAGGAAACCCAAGGCGTTGTTTTTTTATTGATTTCTTTTTCTTTTTCTTTTTCTTTGTATTTTGTGGTTGTGGTTGTGGTTGTGGTTGTGGTGGACTTGCAGCTCTGCCGGACTCGGTCGGTTCTCCTCTGCTTTTCCCCCGGCTGGTCCCGGTTCACGCCGGCTCACGCCGGCTCACGCCGAGTCTGCCTGCTCCATTGTACTGTCCCTGTCTCTGCCCTCACGCACTCCCCCCTCTTGTTCCTGTTCCTCGCTCTTGGGTTTCCTTGGTGATGATTTAATGCTCTCTCTGGCTCTGGCTTGCATCTTTTTCTCTTTAAACTAACGCGACAATGTGTACGTTTTATTTCCGCCTGTCTCCGGCCGTCTTTTGAAAAAATGTTGTTGTTCTGGTTGTTCTCATGAGTGGAACCAGGTACATGTGAAGATGTCCGTCTGTCTGTCCGTCTGTGTGTGCAAATTCTCGTAATCGTGTTCATTCCTCGTGTCTATTTCCGTTATGATTGCTCATATCCAAAACGCCGTGTTCGCAAGCCAAAAAAGAAAGAAAAAAAAAAAAAGAGAAAAGCCAAACTCAGATAGCCCAAGAAACAAAACAAAAAAAAGCAAGAAACAAGAACTGTCGTCTTTCCTCGTCCCTTTCCCCTCCGGCCCTTCCTTCCCTCATGATCCCCTTTATTTTGTGCACTCTCCCCCCTCACCTTCTTTCTCTCTCCCTCACATAAAGTCGTCCTCCAGACGCGGCCGCCGGGGCACATTCACCGACTCGCGCCGCGTGCGCACTCGCGGCGTGGGGGGGTGCTGGTGCTGGTGCTGCGCGAGAGCTGGCTGTCTGTTTCCCCGCGTGACGGGCGGTCGGCGCGGTGCGCCTGCCGCGGCGTCGTGTGCCCGGGGGGCCCAGGCGCGGTCTGAATCGGGGTCTCTGTCTCTGTCTCTGTCGCGGTCGCGGTCCCTCTCCCTCTCCCTCTCCCTCTCCCTCTCCCTCTCTCTCTCCCGGTTGCGGTCGCGCGGCATCACGCTGCGGTCGCGCAGGGCGGCCTGGTTCGCCTGGTTCCACCGGCCTCTGTCTGCCGGGCCTGGGCCCAGATCATAAGTCTGCCGGTCATCGGGAATGCGTGGTCTACCGACGCGGTGTCGCTCGTCAGCAGCGAGGGCGGGGCCAGGGCCGGGGCCGGGGATGAAATCGTCGTCGTCGTCGTCGTCATCGTCCAGAAATACATCGTCGTTGTCGTCTGCGCCGCGGCGGAATCGGGCGGGCACATCGTCGTGTGGTCTAAACATGGGATTGTTCCGCTCTTCTGCGCACCCGCGGCGGTGTCGGCAGTGCAGCATGCTGCTGATGGCGTCCTTGGTCCAGATTGCGCGGCAGAGGTAGCACCACTGCGTGCCGCATGAGCCTAGTCGGGTGGTGGTGTCAGTGTCAGTGTTCAGGTCAAGTTGGGAGTGTTACCGAGGGAGGTAAAAGGGACAGCACCTGCGAGGACTGGGGGCTGAGGGCCGAGGGCCAAGGAGGCAGGGCCGAGGACTAAAAAAACTTACATGTAATGTGGTTACACCCTGACCGCAGCTCTACCGGGCTGTCACACGCCGGACAGTTTTGCGCCACCTCTCTGATAGTCGCCTTGGACGCGCGGTCTTCGCGAATCTTCCTCGAGCCAATGCGGCTGTCGTATTCCGAGCACGTCATGTCTTCGTGCCAGGCCGTGGCATGCAGGATGCACTGGCGCAGCTTGCACTGGTCACACACCATCTGCGAACACTGGCTGAGGTGGATTTGGCCAGAGCCACAATCCGGATTGATGCACCAATAGAAATTAGTAATGTTGCGCAGAGCAGACGTCGTCAGGAGCATGTCGAACCGCTCCCAAAGACTGGGCCGCGCCCATCTCCGCACATGCGACGGTGTCGGAGCGGCTTTGCAGGCGGGGCAGCAGATGGCGTCTGGCATATGCGTGCTTATTTCCGTCGCCAGCCACTTGTTGGCACACAGCGTGCACATGGCGATGGTGTGACTGCACTCGGCCGTGAGTGGGATGAACTCGTGGTCGTGGCGTTCTTCAAAGCACACCTCGCACGTGGTGGTTTCGCCGAGCAGCCATTTTTCCTGGGCCAGAAACTCGGCCCGCATGTTGACGGGGATCTCGACGTCCACCAGAGAGCCCCAGGGCACGCGGTGAGTCAAGGCCTTGGATGCATTGTACACACGCAAATCATGTGGCTCTGCAAAGATGGGGCTCTGTTGCGTGGCGTGGGTTGCCATCAGGATGCGTCCGATGAAGCGGTGCTTGAGCACTGTCGACGAACAATGCTGTTCTTCGTCTTCGTTTTCGTCAAACTCGTCGTCGTCCTCAGGCGAGCTGTGCAAGAGGAAGCGGCGTGTGGTTCCCAGCAGGCGGATGGAGATCATGCGGCCGGGCTGGATGATGAAGATGCGGAACTTTGAGCACAGCCAAAAGTTTGAAATGTCAATGAGCCGCCAGTCCTCTCCCTCAATGGCACCCACGCGCATGCCGTTGCGGGCCTCTACCAGCACCTGGTCTGCATCCTCGAGGTTCAGCACTTTGGCTACAGCCACGCGAAAGTCGCCGACGGAGATGCCCTGTTGGATCTCATCCTCCAGCATCCTCGTTCTCTCGCTTACACGCTGCAGCATTCTGCGGCTTGCCCGCCCTTCAAAAATGACTCTGGGGGTTCCCTCATTCGACGAATCACTGCTTCTACCGGGGCCAACCAGGCGATAGTAGAAAGTGCCGTCTTCGTGGACGCGGTGGTGCATGCGAAAAGCTTCGACGCCCTGGTAGATGTTGACCATGAACTCACTGGCAGGGAGGCCCAGACACTTCATGAGGGCTTCGCCCACGCGGAAGAGGGCAACGTTGGGGCGAAGCTTCAGAATGACGGTATCGGTATCTCGCTCGAGGTCGATGAGCTTGAGGACAATAGCATCTCCGGATGAGCTATTAGTGGCGGCAGCTGACGACGGCCGCGGAATGATAAAGTGGGAGCGGTCGGGGTGGATTTGATCATGAGGGGCCACGGCCACGTCGTTTTTGGAAGCCTGCTGTTGTTTCTGTTGGTGTTGATACTGCTGCTGCAAGAAACTCTGTCTTCGGGGTCGTTCAGAGGCAAAGTCGGCCTGCATGACGCTGCCGCGGCGATGTCGTTCCGAGGTGGGCGGGTTTTCGGCCTGGTACATGCTGGGTCGGCGTGGTCTCTCGAGAGGGACCTCGTGCTGTAGCAGGCTCCCTCGCCTGGGACGCTCCGGAGGACGCTCGGCTTGTTGTTGGAGCATGCTCATGCGTCGGGTCCGTACGGGTATAGAGCTTTGGGTAGCATCCCAAGAATGGCGGACAGGGTCTCGGTCTCTGTCTCTGTCGATTTGCGCAAAGGCCGAGGATGAGGAAGGCGGTGGCGGCTGGGCAATAGACCTGGGGCTCTGGACAAAGCGAGGCTCGTCTCTGTCATAGTCACGGTCACGGTCACGGTCACGGTCACGGTCACCACCGTAGGTTGAGTATGCAGGGCCTGGTCGGGATTCGGCGGCTGAAGGGGGTCTGGGCGTTGCGGGGACAGTAGACCGGCGAGAATAGACGGATGAGGGCGGGGGGTTGAAGGAGTCGACACGGGGCCGAATGTGATGGTCCCGGGGGGTAGCAGCAGAGCGGTCGGTAAAGGCAAGAGGGCTTTGGCGGCCGGTTCGGTCTGAAACAACACTAGTGGCGGCAGCAGATGTGGAGATGGATAAGGGAAGGCCAGCAGCGCGGCCGCGGAGGGTCCGACGCTCACCGTCCATGGTGCGGGGCAGACGGTGGTGTGCGGGCGGGGGCGGTGGTGCGTAGGGTGCGGGCAGATTTCTCTGGTCGGGGGCGGGCGGTGGGTGGTGCGTAGGGGGATTTCTCCGGTCGGGGTGCTCGTCTGATGTCGTGCTGGTATAGTTGGGCGGGACGGGTCTTTTCCTTTGTCGGGTTTAGCGTGGTGGCTATCGGGTAGTCGGAGGGTCGAGTCGATCCACTCCAGGCCAGGCCAGGCCAAGTGCGGGCGAGTTTTAAGCGGTGTATGAGGTTGAGGATGAGGATGAGGATGGGGCTGAGGCTGGCGTTGGGGTTGAGGCTACGACTGCCGAACTTTTAGCGTGGTAGTCTAAGTTGACGTTGGTTGGGTTGGGTATGGATGTAGCTGTGATGTGATGTAGTTGGATTTCCTATTGACACAGGCACGGCATAGGCGCAGGCGGGGCCGGACAGGACAGGACAGGACAGGACAGGACAGGACAGGACAGGACAGGACCTGCACAGGCACACACACAAGCACACGCACAAGCACAAGCACACACAAAAAGCTATCGGGCGATATGATGGTTGTGGGCAATATTTGGCTGCAATATCATAAGAGGCAAAGCGGCGGCAAGATGGTCAGTGCGACGACAAGAGACAGCGAAGAAATAAAAAGACCGAGAAGGGCGGCAGAGCGAGGATGGAATGCAATATGGAAGCGCAGGGCAATAGTTGAGGGGGGAGAAAAGGCATTGGGCGCGGGGAAATTTTCGCATGTAATTCGCGGGCCTGTCGTATGAAGTGAGGCTTGCTTTGTATGGGAGTCTCGTAGCATGTGTAGGCTGGGAGTCTCGTTGTCTCTGTGTGGCAGAAAAGCTGTGCAACAAGAGAAGCCGGCTGAACTGAAATGTCTCGTGGCTGGAAGGGAGGAGAAGAAAAAAGAATCGATAAAATGGGTGAGGCTGTCGAGATGGTTCGATAAGGCGGGCAGCGATGACGTTGACGTGAAAGCTGGGCTGACTGGGTATCAACTGTTTTGTCTGTCTTTTTTCTTCTTCTTCTTTTTTTTTGGCTTTGACTGCACAGAAGCTTTTCTCTGTGAAGATCTGGAGAAGCGAGTCTGATGACAAAAGCGAGAGGAAAAAAAAAGAAAAAAAAAAGAAAAAGAAAGGAAGGAAATTAACCAGCAAATGACGGATTCCAGACAAGCGACATGCAAGGCTTGCAGATGAGAGAAGCCAAACAAAGCAGACAAAAAAAAAGGCAGAGACAAGGATTTTGAAGCTTGTGGAACAAGGGGAAAAAAAAGAAGGCCGTTCTGGCTGTGTTTTGACGACAGCAGCGATGATTTTGGTCACGATAAATGAGGGGAAGAAAATGAAGCCCAGCACAAAATCAGGCCGTGATAGTTTTTTGGCTTCGTTCTTTTTTCGAATTATGAATTTGTGTATCTATCGCAGCCTGATTGATAACAGAGAAAAGGCAACTGCCTCAATGATGCAACCAACAGCAGGTAGTTGCCCAGGCTTCAACGGAGGACTTGGAGCCTGATTATGTCAGCCGGGAAGCAGGCCTCTGTCTCTGTTGTGAGCAAGAGACAGTGCAGTGGGAGAGTCTTCTACAGACGCTTGTATGTGGTATGTGTCGCCCAAGTGAACGCTTGTCTGTGTCTGTCTGTCTGTCTGTCTCTCCTCCTCCTGTCCCCTCTCCCCCTCTCCCCCTCTGTATACGCCGTACCCATTCCCTCCCACACACACTGTACATCGGCCTGCCGCATGCCCTGCGGCCTGCAGCCTGCAGCCTGCAGCCTGCACGGGACAGAAGTGCCACGCCACGCCAACATGCCAGCGCCATGCCACGCTCAATCTGACGCAGCATGCAGACACAAGCCCAAGCAGCCAGAAGGCAAGCCGCCAGCCGTCAGGCAAATAGAACATGGGAAATGGCGACAGACTATCAGTGCAGTGCGGGGTCGTTCGTTTGTGTGTGACAGCGCACAGGGCATACAGACAGCAGAGAAACGGAGACGGAGACGGAGACCGGGACAGGCCGGGACCGGGACCGGGACCAGGACTGGGACAGATGGAAACAGTGACAGACAGACGGCAACAGAGACCACACCACGGTCGGCATATCTTAGGCCAAGCTTTTCTTTTCTTGTCTCTTCTCTTCTTTTCTTTTCTTTTCGTAAACAGACGCCAAATCAAATTAGACAACCCAAATATAACAGAGAACAAACATGAGAAAGCCAGAGTGTAGCTACACCGGGAATATACCAAGTCGCGATAACCAATAGAAGGAAGATGAAGAAAGAAAAAAGGGAAACAAAGGAGGATAACGGAAATAGTCTAACAGGGACCGGATATCGAAGAGCAGCAGGTGTCGAGCGAGGGTCAGAGGCCAGAGATCCAAAGCAGAATCTTCCGTCTCGCCCGAGTGCTTGAGTGACTGATGATACCGGATGGATGCGGGCGCAGATGCAAATGCAGGTGAGGTGAGGTAAGGTGTAGATGTGGACGATGCGCATACGAGGAGGGAGGTCTAGATCGAGGATTTTCGGGGTGTCTGTCTTGATCGCCGGAAGGTCTAGTCGCTAGATGGTGCAGGCGTCGAGCCCAGCCGTCGGGGAGAGGTCCAAGCCGGGCATTCACTCGGTCGGTCGGTCGGGCGGGCGGTCGGTCGGTCGGTCGGTCGCTTGGTGGCACACGCGGTGGTTGTGTATATCAGGCCAGAGGGCCCGGTCGTTTACACGGGGACGTTGCGGAAGAGGTACGACACAGACTCGCCTGTAGCCGCAGTGTTAGTAACAGAGAACAGAGACACCGATGACCAGGTAGGCGGGTGCTTTTCCACTGCGTGTACTTACCGTTGTGCGTACGGCGGATAGCCTCGGCAATGGTGGGGCTGATGTCAATGACGCGCAGCTTGGGGCAGCGGTTCAGCTTGTCGCCCAGCGGCACGGTGTTGGTCACCACCAGCACGGACAGCTGGCTGGCGTTGATGGTCTCGATGGCGGTGCCGGAAAGAACGCCGTGCGTGACGAGGGCGACGACAGACTTAGCTTCGTGTTCCTTGAGGACAGAGGCGGCCTTGGCAAGGGTTCCTGCGGGCGGGTGATGGGTGTGTCAGTAGGGGTGGTGGTGACAGGGAAGCAGACGACAGCGGTTCGTGAAGGGACTCCCAGCAGGGCAGAGTATAGGCCAGGGGCCACTTGAGGGGGTGTCCTCGTTTCTGGCTTCGCCAAGGCCTCTTCACGGCCTCTTCACGGCCTCTTGAAGCGGTCTCCTCTCTTCTGACTTACCACACGTATCAGCAATGTCGTCAACCAGAATGGCATGCTTGTCCTTGACGTCACCGACCAGGGTCTAGAGCCAGGCCCAGGCAGTCAGTAAATGCAGTGTTTGTCTCGTCTCGCTCGAGTCCGTTTCACGTGTCGGTCGGGGATCCTACCATGCGGCCAACGACGTTGGGCCGGGGGCGCTCCTTGTGGATAATGGCAAAGGCGGTGTTGAGGTGGTCGGCAATGGAGGTGGCACTAGGGCAGGTGTTAGCGAGGGGGCGGCGGCCGTGGCAGGCTCCGAGGCCCGGCCACCCGGGTCCCGGCAGCAGGCTCCGGGGAAGACTGCACTTACCGCTTGGCACCGCCGGCGTCCGGAGATACAATCACGCAGTCGGCAACGTTGATGTTCTCGCGGATCCAGCGCAGGACGGACGGCTCGGCGTACAGGTTGTCGACGGGCACGGAGAAGAAGCCCTGGATCTGGTTGGCGTGCAGGTCCATGGTGATGATGTGGTTGGCACCGGCGGTCTGCAGCATGTCGGCCACGAGGCGGGCGCTGATGGGCGCACGCGACTTGTCTTTCTTGTCCTGGCGGGCGTAGGGGTAGTTCGGGATGACGGCGGTGATGCGACGGGCACTGAAGGCGGACGGCGGACGGCGGGTTAGAGAGAGCAGGCTTCGGCACCGGCCGGCGGGTCTCAGGATTCCGACTTACCTGGCGGTGCGGCAGGCGTGGATCATGATCAGCAGCTCCATCAGGCCGTCGTTGATGTCGCCGGGGGCCGTTGACTGGATAATGAAGACGTCCTCGTCACGGATGGACTCTCCCATGGTAAACGAGGTCTCCTGGTTGGAGTACTGGAGGGACATGGTCTTGGAGACCTCGATGCCGAGGCTATGGGGCAGAGATGGTCAGTCGGGGAGTCAGGCCCGGGGGGAGTCAGGCCCGAGGGAGTCAGTCGGCGGCACTCAGACCCGGGGCACTCAGACCCGGGGGCCGGCCTGCACCACCAAAAATACGTACCGTTTCGCAATGCGACCGCTGAGATCGACATGGCTGGTGCCGCTTATCAGCTTGATTTCGTTGGACATAGGCGTAGGCATGATGGCGGGATGGTGAGAAGAATTTGCGGGTGGCTTTGGACGTTTGTTTTTTTTTGGCTGACGATGACGAACAACGAAAAGGAAGAAAAAAAAAGAGAGAAAAAAAAAAATGAAAGCTTTGACTCGGAACAAAACTTATAGTACAGAAAAAAGAAGAAATAGAGCCGGTTGCTAAGAGCAGCGAAAAAAGGCGAAAAAGGGTGGAAAGATTTAAAAATATTTAAAAAATATTTAAAAAAAAAACTCACAAAGCACTCACAAGGCTGAACTCGGCCTCACCTCACCACAGCTAAACCCTTCAACATCCGCTCGCAACGTCCAACAGCGCCAAAGCTCACCATTCAAGGCCCGGCCAGCACCAGAAAAAATCTCTCTTTCGCCTGATTCCTCTCCTCAATGCGGAACAAACAAGATCACGTCAAGCTCAACCGAGACCCGTTCCCGGCTCTTAGAGACGTTTAGGACGAGGACCCAGTTCTTTTTTTTCGCGGTGCTGGTATCGCAGCGCTCTGATTGGTGCGATAAACTGACTGGCTCAAGGATGCAGCACACCCCACTATTTGCTGCCGATCACATGTCTGCGCACGTGTGAGCCGATCTGTTAGGGTCCAGCAGCTCCCCGTTAGGGTCGCTCGTGTAAGTCATTCTAAAAATAGAACAATAAAACAACGCCAGGGCCCTCCCCCCCAGCACACAAAAGGCCTCGAGACAGGCAAACGGGCCCGGCGGAACCCCCATTGGGCCTGTAACAACACATCAAACAAAACAGTCTGAGCCTCGCCATGAATCGTTCTGCAGTGCCAAGAATAGCACATGTCCACACGGAGGTCTGTGTGGAAGAGGAGAGGGGCAGTCTCTCGCCCACCGCCAACTTGCCTGAGGGATTATCCTGGTGGAGGGTGGCCAGCATATACTTGGCTGCCCTGGGGCCTCGGGCCTGGGGTCTTCTGAAACGACCCTGCCAGCCCGCCCTGCGGTGATACGAAGAAAACCCCCTAGCAGATCTTCATGCCTTGGACGCTTGTTAGTTTAATAGCCGGGCTTGGAAATCCCTCGGATCGTCAGGAGATTCGCGAGGCCTCTAGAGTGCGGCGGATTCTGAACGTAATGAATGGCACTGTTGCGCTGGCTACGGTAGCATCCGCTGCAGAAGCCGTATCAGAGAGCATAGAGCAAGTTTGGTGCTCCTGGCTTGGCCTGGCTTGGCCTGGCTGGCTGGTGGTCAACACGGAGCCCCGGCAGTCGACAATTCGCTAGTGGCGCGAGGAACTGTCGGCATCAGACGATTTGCTCTCAGCTGCTTGAGCTATAAAGACCTGCGGCCCTTCGTCTGTTGTACGTCTCGATCTTGGACATCATCATCATCCGCATCATCACCCTCCTCCTCGTTCATTCCAGGGAATCCCTCTTAGCTCGGCCTAAGTTGCTTCTCTCGTTATATTGCTCCTTAGCTGGCTGATTTGCTTTCTCTATTTCATTCGCTTTGTTCCCACTTGACTGTGTCATTGTTCTTCTTTCATTTTATCATTTCTACTCTACCCCCATCACCCTACCCCCATCATGGTTCGCTCGGCTACCTTCTGGCTTGCTGCCCTTGCCAGCATGGGCACCGAGGTGCTGGCTGCTCCCCAGGGTTTAGGCATCAACGAGACCCCTCCCGACACCACCCCCGCCCTGCGCGCCCGTGAGACCGAGACCGCTGTCAGGACCAGCGCCACTTCCACCATCGCCACCAAACTGCCCCGCACCACGCCCGACCCCAACATGCTGATCCCCTCCAGCTCGCTGAACTCGATGACGCTGCTGGAGCAGTACTGGAACTGGTTCTACCCGTGGGGCACCGACCACAACGGCTCTGCCCGCATGGCCAAGGAGCAGGTCAGCCTGGCCGCCGACTCCGCCGTGCTGACGCTCAAGGCCAGCCGCGTCGAGGGCGAGCCGCCCGCCAAGCACGGCGGCAAGGACATTGAAATCCGCTACCTGTCGGGCGCCATCCACGCCAAGCAGCACTTCACCGTGCCCGTGGGCGGCGGCATCACGTACAACGGCGAGTTCAAGGCGCCCGTTGCCAAGGGCACGTGGCCCGCCTTCTGGCTGACGTCCTCCTCCGGCTGGCCGCCCGAGATCGACATGGCCGAGTGGAAGGGCAGCGGCAAGATCAGCTTCAACACCTTCAACACCAGCAGCGAGGTCGCCGCCCACGACATCGACTACCCCACGCCTGACGAGTGGCACAAGATCCGCTGCGAGACCATGGACGCCAACGGCGTGGACGTTGAGGTCAAGTTCTTCATGGACGAGAAGCTCATCACCACCCAGATCGGCAAGGAATACGTCGGCAAGCCCATGAGACTGTGAGTGATAGTCGCAGGCCCAGCTGGAACAACGGAGTGCACAAGCTAACATGCTCTTAGTATCATCAACCTGCAGATGGAAGGCTCGTCCGGCACGCCCGGCCCCGAGACTGGTAAGTCGCCCGCCCTCGACCCAGCCCCAGACCCAAACCCACACACCAAGACATCACCATGCTAACACCAGACACAGACACCAACTACGAAGTCCGCGGCATCTCAGCCTACAAGACCACCAAGGAACAGGCCTAGATTCAAGAAGACCCCACCCAGGGCCCTCGATGTGCCAACGACCATCCATGCGTTTACTTAGATAGGACTACTTTCTGCACGTACATACTTATATTATATACACACAGCACAAGACATGCTATGCGTGTCTTCTGATGACCTTTTGGTTCAACCTAGACCAGCCAAAAAAGAAGTGACGCCGAGTGACAGTAGCCAGAGTGAAGAAACAAGTTAATAAAAAAGAATAAAAAACAAGCTCAGAACCGGAGTCGAACCGATGACTTTAAGAACTGCAGTCTCACACGCTACCACTGCGTCATCTGAGCTCGAATGGGCTGGCGCTAGTTTGTGTTTATGAAGGGACGACAGGCAGTCCAATACAACAGAACAGACGTCGCTCAGACTCTCAGACTTCTGATATCAAACACACACACAGACACGATACTCAACGCAGAATACCAAAGCACAAGAACAACAAACGAAAGACTCCAACTTTTCCCATTGGCAGTATTAGAAAACAGATTATGTACGCCACGTAAAAGAACCCCTCCGCAACAACAAAAAAAGCCCCGCGACCAAACTGGGAATACATGAAAAATAAGAAGAAAATGACAGGACAAGACAGACAACCAAAAAACTCGCGCCGAGTTCATGCAGAGAGAAACAAAAAGGAGCCAGGACAGCAGGAAAACAGAACTTGAGAAGCAGAAAAAGAAGAGTATAAACACAAAGGAAAGAAAAGAAGAACCCCGGAAAAAATAGGAGCCGTCCCCCGCCGCCGCCACCATATAACGAAGAGAATCAAAAAGACACCAGAATACACAGGCAGGCCTCACAGACACGTCCACTCGGCAAACACACACCACCTCGCCGTGCGATCAGCCAGCACCAGCCCGCGCCACGTGCCGGTCTCGGAGCACTTGATAATCGTCTCCCAGGTGCCGCCGTCGCTGACGTCGTCGTCGGCGGCGCCGCCGGCGCGCGAGCTGCTGGTGGAAATGCCCTTGCGCTCCTCCTTGCGCATGAGGCGCAGGATCTTGCCGCCGGGCGTCTGGATAGCCAGCTTGGCTGGCTTCTTGCCGGCGACCGTGCCCGACGCCGAGCTGGGGTTCGACGACGCCGCGCTGATGCTCATTGCCGACCCCGGCCGGCTGTACGGCTGCGCGCTGCCGTCGGGGTTCGACGCGGGCGTCAGCGCTGACTGCGTGCCTGACGCGTAGCTCGCGCTCGGGTGCTGGCGGATGGCGAATACGAATGTGTTGTTGAGCGCCAGGCGCTGGCACTGCGGCTGGACCACGTAGATGTCGTGGCGCTGCGCGTGAGGCGTGGGGTGGCGCGTGACAAAGTCGTAGGGCGGGTTCTCGCCAGAGTGTACAATGGGAATGGCAAACGCCAGCGGGTGCGGGATGTCCCTGATGGTGTGCATGAGTCCCCGCTTGCCGGCGTACACCTTGAGAACACCAAAGCCCTCGTCACCAGGGAGGAGGGCCTTGATGGTGTACCGCTTGACGCCGTTGTACCACTCGGCCTGGGCCAAAGCCCGCTTGTGAACAATCTCGCCGTTCTCAAACGTGTCGCCGTCGTTGTCACGGCTGTACCCACTGACCTCAACCTCGGCCGCAAGCTCGATATCGCCGGGCACGTTGACCTTGAGCTGTATCATCTCCATGCCCTGGATACGGCCAACAGAGGAGTTGTAATCAACCATCTCAATGCCGCTGCGGAAGAAGGGCGGGCAGACAGTCGGCAGGTTAAACAGAATGTCATGGGCCACTGGCTGGCAAAAGTGCTGGTGGCCGTGATGTTCGGGGATGTGGGTCCAGCAGATTTCACTCGGCGGCGTGAGGAACCAGAACAGGTCCGCCGAGGAGCTTCCAATGCTGGAGTATTTGGACCGGCTGGGGTTGGACGGACTGGCCAGGCAAGTGTCCATCATGCGCCACTCGCCGTCGACAATCACGGCATTCCACCAGTGATTGGACCGGGGCAGATTGCCAGCATCGAGGCCCTCGCCAGGAGTCTTGAGATATCCGCGAACAAGCTCACAGGGAATACCAACAGCCTGGCACATCTCAGCCACCAACGTAGCGTACTCTTCCGCGCAGCCACGCTTGGTTTCGAGAGTGCGACGAGTGTCTACAACGCCCTCAAAGGTCTCTTCCCAGCAAATCTTCTCCGAAACCCACGTGAAAATAGCCCTTAATTTCTGGACATCGCTGCGGTACGGCCGGCAGACGTAGCCAGTGGCGATCTGGGCAGAATCTGCAGTAGGAGGGATGTTGGCCAAGAAGCGCGAGTTCTTGTCGACGAGGTTCAAGTTCAAGGTTGGCACGTGCATTGGGTTTTGCACCGGGTTGCCATCAGCGCCCTCATCTCCATGCATACTGGAGTAAAGTTCGTCAACAGCGTTGAGGGCAGGGTAGTCCAACATGCGAGCACGATCCATCCGCTCATTACGCTCGATGCGGCTCAGCGAGTTGGACCGGTTGACGTCCCGGCGAACCTGCACCCAGTCCACGCCCTTGTTAGCCCCCATGTCACGCGCCGCGTCCCGGCCAAACGGACTGTTTCGGCTGCCAAAGGCAAGAGACGAGGTGCCGGAGGAGGTGGCTGTGTTGCCAGCAGAGGTGTGCAAACCCCGGGATACTGCAGTGTTCCGCAGAGGTGAGTTGCGAGTAGGAGAGCCCTTGTCGCCACCTGAAAAGGCGATACTGCTGCGACCACTGGCAACACCGGTCTTGGCAGAATCCAAAAGCTTCTTAAAAATGCTGCGTTTGGGTGTTCTGGGCTGCACAAGGCCGCCCAGTCCGGGTGCTTCGTCCTGCCAAGCCAGCTGGGACTGTGGCCTGGTAGGAGAGGCGTTTGATGCGTGGCTGCTGTGGTAGGTGACGCCGGTGAAAGGCGAGTCTGGTCTGTCGGTATCAGCGTCGTGAACACCCAGAGCACTTTGTGCTCTCCCGCGGTGTCTTTCAAAGCTTCCTGCGCTAGTGGCGCTCAGGGCACCGGCAGAAGCGCCGCTCATCAAACTACGATCACTAGTGGACGTAGTAGTGGTGGTGCTCTGGGTGGCAGAAGACGCGTTGGTTGCCGTGGTCTTGGTCGTAAAAGTCCGATTCAGAAGGTCGTATGCCGACTTGCGAGCGCGAATCTTTCGAGATGGCGTAGGGGGAGATACATCGTCCTCCTTTGACGGGCTAGTGGGAAGCTTGGCACTGTCAAAGGTGTGGGTTTTCTTGATAGGCGGCGGTGGAGGCTCCTCAGTCCGCGATGTTTGTTGGTGCATCTGCTCAAGGCTCTTTTCCATTCTCTCGACATAGCTGCTAAGCTCTGGAAGAGGACTCTTCTCCACCGGTTGCTTATCGGTTTGCGAGGCCGACTGTGAAGAGCCTGCGCTCCAAGTCTCGTAGCCGGAATCTTGAGCGGAGAGGCCCATGGCAGTCTGGGGGCGGGCGTTTGATTCTTTTCTTGTCTGACGAGACACCATCTCCAGGGAGTCAGGTGACCAATGAGCTTCGGGGTCCGCACCGTCCATCACGCGGGACAGACGGAGGGTTTCCAGCTGCTCCATCACGCCATCCATAGCTTCACGCAGGGGAGAAGGTGTCAGGTTTGGGGGAGGCATTGGTGAGGTGGAGCGAGGAGTTTGGGGCCGAAATCGACTCTGGCCTTGCGGGCCAGCAGATGTCGAGGCAACCGAGTACGCTCTGAAGCGCCCATTTGCAAGCGGGGGTCCATTTGAGCGTGATGGCTGTTGGTCCATGTACGATGTTTGAGAACCATTCCGCGAGATCTGGTTGACTGAAGGATCATAGGACACCTGCGAGCCTTGTCTTGACAGATCAGGGCCCACGTTGGACGTGTTGGAAACTTGTCTTGAAACATCACTCCCGCCCATGTAAGACGTGGCCGACCCCTGCCGCGCTACATGGCGATGAGGAGGAGGCGGCGGAGGCGGCGCCCCGTTCATGTCACCCGGAGACTGCGCCTGGAGTTGTTGGTCATGTATGGGTGGTTGTGGCGAGTAAGGACGGGATCGTTGCTCATTCTGATACGAAAAGTCGCGTGACGGTGAAGGAGCGGGAGACGGGGAGCGAGCCATGTAACTGTTCTGGTGGCTAGGCGGTGGCGGAGCAGGAGAAGCAGCCCGTTGGTCATAGGAGTTTTGACGAAGAGGCGCTGGGGACGCTGCTCTGCGGTACTGATCATGTTGCTGCTGATAGGTGTTGAGGGGAGCTGGAGATGCCGCACGAGAATAGCTGCCGTAGTTGTTTGGCCCGGGAGAAACGCCACGGCTTTCAGGTCTGTACTGAGCGGCCGAATGATCCATGTTGTAGCTGTTGCTAAAAGGTGCCGGGGAATGAGAGCGCTGCATGCCACTATTGTTGTAGTATTGGTGCGAGGGAGGCGCGGGAGACGCAGAACGCTGTATATTGTTATAGTACTGAGAGGGAGCTGGGGAAACAGATCGGCTCATGCCATTTCCGTAGTAGTTCTGCAGTGGTGCGGGAGAGGCAGATCTTTGCATGTTGTTGCTGTGATAGTGCTCGTGGGGCGGAGCAGGCGAAGCTGAGCGTTGCATGCTGTTGTTTCGGTACTGATGGTGCGACGGGGCCGGAGAGGCAGACCTTTGCATGCTCCCCCTGTAGTAATCCTGTGGGGGTGCAGGAGAGGCTGATCTCTGCATGCTGTTGCTATGATAGTGCTGAGGAGGAGCCGGAGATACTGATCCGTGCTTGTTGTCCTGGTCGTATTGGGAAAAAGGCGCAGGGGAATGTGACCGGGACATGTAATTCTGCTGAGGAGGTGCAGGGGAAACCGAACGTCGGTTATCGTACCTAACCATTTGCTGTTGAGACACAGGAGGGGCGGGTGATGTACCGCGGGGGTAGTACGACTGTTGGCTTTGCATTCGAGGCGCGGGCGATGCGGAGTCTTGCCGGTACTGACCGGGAGCCGGCGAACCACCTTGCGGCATGTACTGACTTTGTCCCCGATGGTGGTAGCCCTGAACAGCGGGAGAAGGTTGCCGGGAAGAATATCCATGCGGTGCTTGTGACACTTCATGTCCGGAATAGCCCCTTGATGGAGGCGCAACAGCTGATGGGGTGTATCCCTGGTGGTGAAGCACCGGAGACACGGATCGAGGGACGTATGTGGTTTGTGGAGGCGGAGGGACAGGGGACACTGCGCGGTTGCTGTTGTTCCCATATGACTGGTTCATGTTCTGAGATGCACTAGAGCGGGCATTACTGCTACCGTAGGTAGTGTTCATGCGGGCCATGTTCGGAGCTGTCGAAGCGCTAGACGCGGAATCGCGAGACTTGCGTGCAAGTGAGATGGTTTTAGGCGGAGGAACTTCTTTTTTGGGCGGAGGAGGCTCCTTTCCACCGCCGACGTAGGTGACTGGTTGTTTTGCGGTGGTGTAATGGGGTGCCTTGGAGTAGGCTTCGAACGGCTTGCGAAAGCTTTTGCTTTTAGCGTTACCTGTGGCTCCGGGCGCCGGAGTGTTATTCGCGGGCGGTAGGGGGCTCACAGAACGAGTCATTGGACGAAAGCTTTCG
Organism: Chalaropsis ovoidea; assembly: GCA_038407185.1. Taxonomy (NCBI): domain Eukaryota; kingdom Fungi; phylum Ascomycota; class Sordariomycetes; order Microascales; family Ceratocystidaceae; genus Chalaropsis; species Chalaropsis ovoidea. The sequence goes on along the minus strand of JAXHKQ010000126.1, from coordinate 31,064 downwards.
GGGAGGACTTCGACAAAATTAGAAGGGAAGGATCCCACGGTGCGGCGGTCGCGGTAAAGGCGGCCGGTCCACCACGAGCCATCACCGGCGTTCAGGCATTCGATTAGGTCGCCTTCCATGAATCCGAGATCTCTTTTGCCCTGTGTTGGTTGGAGTTGTTAGCGGGTTGGTTCTGTAGTGCAAGGGTGCAATTGTTGTGAGTTCTCACCTCACCGCCCCAAGAGTACACGGCTCTGCACCAGCATGGGAAGGTAGTGGGCAATGGAGGAGGCGCAGCCATGATTGCGGTTTGTGGATCGAGTTTGGAGATGAATGGAAGAAAATGTTTCGAGGTTGTGTTTTTATGGCGGTGAACACCACTGTAGCTCGGCAGAGAACGGTGATACCAAGACGGAGTGCGTGTGTTGTGGCAGGCAAAGCTGCAGAGACGATGCAGTAAGACCGGAAGACAGATGTGCTGTAGGTTGTGTGTAGACTCGCTGACAGTGTAGGACGGGTGGCGCCAGTGAAGGTTCGTGATGGGTGGACAAGCAGGCGGAGGATCGGTTCTAACGAGTTGTTGTCGCTGGACCCGGTGTTGTGGCGGTCGCAATGGATTGTGACAGACAGACTAGACTGCATGTGCATGTAGATGTTGTCTAGCAACGCAAACAAGAGGAGGCAGACGAGGGCGATGGAAAAGGCGGACACGACAGAGCAGACAGAGCAGACAGAAAAGACCCAGGCCAATGGCAACGGTCGCAATGGCAGAGAGGAGAGGAGAGGAGGCAAGGCAAGATGGCAGAAGAGGAAAAAATGGCGGGAGGAAAATGTTGCCATGATGGAGACTTATGGGCACAAAAAGAAGCACCGGCAAAAGCTGTTCCTGGGCGAACCAACTAACCAACCCACCCATGCCATGGTAACGGCAAGCAGAAAAACAGACCCGAGCTCCCATTGGAGTTTGTTTGCCCTTGTTTCAACACGTAAAAAGCCGCCCCAGTCAAGTCCGGCAAGGGCCTGGCACAGGGAGCATCAGACCGCGTAGCAAACAGAGGGGCTTGAGTTGCCATGGAAACAGGGCTGGCGGGTAGCGTTTTGCTCTGTTCCCTGAGCTTCACCGGAGGACAGACGCACGCTGAACCTTGACCAAGGCCGATGGCAGCGCAAAAAAAGGACTGTAGAGAATACAGAAGCAAAAGAAGCTGTTGGATGGGGCCTGCGGTGAGGGTGGGAGGGGCCATGGCTGGCCTGGTCTGAGCAGGGAATCAGCCAGGGAACCAAGACAGCATCGTGCATGCTAATATTTCGGCGGCGCTGGAGTTGCTGTGAGCGGCGCTGGTGGTCGTGTTTATGGATACTGGGCGAGTCCCCAGCGCCAGAGCTGGTGTCTCAAGCTTTGTCTCGTTGCTGGTGGTGGAAAATTTTGTCGAGATATAGAGAGGCAAGGCTATGTGAAAATTTTCACCTGTTTCCGTGGCAGCCTCGCCGTGCCTGCCTTTTTGAGGTGAGGATATTTCCAGGCTGGTACCTGTGTACCTGTGTACATAATGGGCGCCCTACATAATCCAGGCGCTTGCCTGTGTCCCCCAACATCAACACAGCCGCCAGACCTGGCTGCTGTGTTGTACATACACTCAAGACACTCCAATGCACACACAAATGATTGCGTGCATGTCCTGCGGCCAGGGGGGCGCTGTTGTGTTGCTACTCTACGTGCTGTGTTACTACTCTGCGAGGTGCGTTGCTAAGGTGCGACAGCTCGCTAATGCAGCTTTGGGGATACAGACAGCCGCTCACAACTTTTGCCTATTCCTTGGTCCGCACCGTCGATCTCTTGATCGTGATAATTACAGCAGCCAGCTGATTCCGAGGGGGACGCTGTGTTGATCCAGAAAGCGAGCTTCACAAACGATAACCCTAAGCCAGGCAAGAATGGACTCACGCCAGTTGAACCATTCCAGGCAAATCATGTGCCGTTGCTGTCCAGAGTACCCAAAACAGGAAATCACAGATCCCATCGGCTCCTGAGACAACCATCACAAACCGATCGAAGGAAGCATTCTTCACTTCACAGTCCGCCCATACCCAATGCCGCCGCTAACCCTAACAGTAGTGTTAGTCCTTCCCTGTGCTAAGCCTATCTGGCTCAATGTAAACAAACCCGGAGCGGCAGAATTATTCGTCCAGGGAAGGAGCCTGACCAGAGCTTTTGCTTGCCTCTGTAGCACAACTTGCTCACCGCCTTTGGCCATCACAAGAACGACGAGATTTTTTTGCTGGTTGCTTGGCTTGCCGTCTTCAAACGACTGTGTTTTATTGTGTGTGTGTGACAGCCAGCGCTCAGGCTAGATCTTTTCTTTTTTTTATTTATTCCTTTTACATTCTATCATTAACAAGCTCCACAACGCCTGGACTTTTCAATCATCGCCATCTTGTCGTCGTCTGTCATATACGGCAGAATCCGAGCACGAGCTTCCCACTCCACCCCTGGATTGTTAAGCTGGGCCCAACTTGCCCGCCATCTCTCAGGTCGCCGCGTGCACGTCAAATTGATCAAGCCGACCTGCTGCTTGTTGGCCGTTTGCCGTCCGAAGTTTGCGATACTCTCCCGACCCCCGTTTTGCCTCGATTTACCGGCCTCGTATTGGACTCGCCTGCCAGTGGCAAGGCTTGAGCTGCAGTAAGGTTGGCAGCTTCGACATAGCGGCAACGCAGCGGTTGCACTGCACTGGCACTGCACTGTACCTGGGCTTGACTTGGCCTGTCTGTACTGTTTGGTCCTGACTTGGCCTGTTTAGTCTCGACTTGGCCTGCTCTTCACTTCGACTACATTGCACAAACTCCTCCTCCCGGGTAGCTAACTGTTTGTGCCCTCTCCCTTTCTTCGCTATCAGCTCGCGCGACCAACCAACAACCATTCAGCCCTGGCTCTGCTCCTCGTTCTGGGCCCCTCTCCTGCTCTCCCTCCCACGCCTTTTTGCTCGCCGTGCTGGTCACCTGCGTGGCCTGAACATCGTCATCGCCGTTCATCGTCATAGTGCGCAATCCCCAACGAGCCTTCTGTTATCGACCTTCTATTGTCACATGCACATGCTTGTTGGCTAGTGCCTGACTAGTACTGCTACTATCGCCATCCCTCGTTGTTGGGCAGATTCCAGTCGTGCTGTTGCTTAGCTTGTCTTTGCCAAATTGTTCTTTATACGCTTCTCTCGCCCCGCATAGCCCGATCGATACTACAGCAGCAACAACAACAACAACCACAGCCCCCATCGCGAAACAATCGCACAGAGTCGTGGACAATGTCTAGCCAAGATGTTGCAAAACACTATGAGATGCTGGAGGAGCTGGGCAGTGAGTTTCCCTGCCTGCCTGCGGGCCCGCGGCCCTGAATTGTCGTCATGCCACCCGCTAACTGTACCTCTTTCTTGTGCTATCTAGGGGGCAGCTTCGGCGTAGTCTACAAGGCAATCGAAAAGGCCACCGGCGAAACAGTCGCCATTAAACACGTACGCAGCCCAATATCCAAGCCAAGCCAACTCGACACCAGGCGCCATCCACTGACACAACGCGTAGATCGACCTCGAGTCCAGCGAAGACGATATTCAGGAGATCCAGGGCGAGATCGCAGTCCTGAGCACATGCGCCAGTTCGTTTGTCACCCAGTACAAGGGCTGTTTTCTCCGAGGCCACAAGCTGTGGATCGTCATGGAGTATCTTGGCGGTGGTTCGTGCCTTGACTTGGTGAGTTGTCCCTCCTACTTTGGTGCCCGGCCCCGCCCACATTCCACTAACGCAACGCATGAGCCAGCTGAAAGCCGGAGTCTTCCCCGAATCGTACATTGCGATTGTCTGCCGCGAGCTTCTGCGCGGCCTCGACTACCTCCACTCGGAAGGCAAAATCCACCGCGATATCAAGGCTGCCAATGTGCTGCTCTCCGACAAGGGCAAAGTCAAGCTGGCAGACTTTGGTGTCGCTGCACAGCTGACCAATATCAAGTCTCAGCGCAACACCTTTGTCGGGACGCCGTTCTGGATGGCCCCCGAAGTCATTAAGCAAGATGGGTACAGCTACAAGGCGGATATCTGGTCTCTGGGAATCACCGCCATCGAGATGGCCAATGGCGAGCCTCCCCTGGCTCACATCCACCCCATGAAGGTGCTTTTCCACATTCCCAAGAACCCTCCCCCCAAACTAGAGGGCGACTTTTCCCGCGAGTTCAAAGACTTTATCGCCCAGTGCTTGAACAAGGAGGGCGACCGCCGCCCAACCGCAAAGGAGCTCCTCCGCCACCGCTTTATTCGCAATGCCGGCAAGATCGATGCCCTGCAGGATCTCATTGAGCGCCGCAGGATGTACATCAACTCTAGGGAAAGTCGTAGGTCTCATCCGGCATTCTACCAGGAAACCCTCCAGGTCTTGTCGCCCAAGGACATTCACGACGAATGGGTGTTTGATACCGTGAAATCAACTGCCCTCACAGGCACCATGATCAAACAGCCTAATCACATGGGCACCGTGTCTCGCACGCCGACAGCAAGTAGCATCTTTTCTGCCGAGGAAGCCTTTAGCCGCCTGGATATCAATGACGGCCCTCTACAGCCATCGTCACCAATGAACGGCACCGTCCGTCGCTCGACCATGCGACGCACGCCTTCCGCAGCCATGGGCTCAGTCAGGCGCATCCGCAACGTGTCGGGCACTGTTGAGAACGAGTTTGACTCTGTCAGACGCATCCCCAAGAAGCCCCTCCAGCCTGACCTGTCATTTGGTAACTCGGGATCAACTATGCGTCTGTTCCGCCGCGTCCCGTCTGATGGGTCCTTTGTCAGCCACCGACCCGGGTCTCCGGATCCGACAGCACAGCCAGGCACAGACGAGAACAGAAGGCCAGGCTATCCAGCGCCGCCGGGCACAGACGAGAACAAACGGCCAGGCTATCCAGCGCCACCAGAGCCCACGAGCAAAGAAGCAATTCTCGGGCGCCGTCTTTTCGACAAGGCCATGGACCCTTCCCTTGTCGAGCTCCATGCGCAAACATCAACGCTGGCTAAGCGCGAAGCACTGGCTAAACTGTCCGATGCTCTGTCCTACCTAGACGCCATCGACCCCGAAGGCGCCTACCACTTTATGCGCAACGTGGTCACATCCATGTCTCAAGACACCAAGCTAAGCGCCGCCTTTCTTGAGCCCGCGGGCATCTCCAACTTTGCCTCTGCGTCTGCCAAGCGCCCGTCGGCCGACACCCCGCAGGGCACTGTGATTATCCGCAACACCACGCCCTCGGCAGCGTTAGTGGCAGGGGCAGCGTCATCCGTGTACAACACCCTGGACATGACGCAGGCGCACAAGCACTTGGCAGCCAAGCCGCCGCCCAACCCGGGCAGCAACAGCTCGCAGATGCGCAGCCTGCAGCGCAGACAGCCGTCGTCGCGTTCGCAGCTTAGCGACGCCGGCGGCAGCGTCGTCTGGCGCGAAAAGGAAAAGCACGCGCTGGAGATCAAGTACCCTGGCCGCCACGTCGTTCCCGGCATGGAGCACTGTAATCAGCTGTCGGAGGTGTTGTATGGCCGGTGGGCGGACGGGCTGCGCATGCGCTGGCCGGATGTGTGAGTGTGAGTGTGCGTGTGCGTGTGCGTGATGATATACGTGTGGGGGCTTCTTTTCTTTGACTCTATCTTTCTTTTGCCCTGCTGCCTTTCGTCTTCCCCCCCCACCATCCACCCCATCTCCCCTCCCAGCCACGCCACGCCACGCCACAGCCTGCTATGGTATTTCTTCTTCTGCTGTACTAGACTTTACTCTTCTATGCTCGCGCATAGGTCTGTCTCTCTTTGCCTTGTTCTTTTTTTCACACGCCGGCCTAGTTCGAGACTTGTTCTTTCTGATTCCTGGGCTTGCTTGCATTGCTCTCTTCGCTTCTCTGTCACTGTTTCTGCTTATGTTTCTGTTTCTGACTGTCTCTATTTTCGGCTTTCTTTCTTCTTTCTTTCTCTGTCTTGGGTGTACATCTCCATTCTGCTGTATTGGTTAGGCTCATGGGAACAAATATGATACAGATCCAACGCCATCTCCGCGTGTACGTGTGGGTTGATAATAGTGCTGTACATGTAGAGACTAAGTAGTATGTGCATGTGTGTAGACCAACCAACATGCCGATGTCTCGCACCAACGGCACCGCCTCAACTACCTCAACCACCCGCACCGCCCTGATCTCTTCAATGCTCAGGCTCCTCGGGGATCGGCCCTGCCATCTGGTTGACCAGCAGCTTGATGCGCCAGTTGACAAACTCTTCGCTCAGGATCTCGCCGTAGCCCTGCGCCTCGATGCGGGAGACGGTGATGGTTTCCTGGCCGGGGGCGCGGGCGATGCGCCAGACGCCCTCGTCGGTGATGGATTCCTTGAGCCCTAGGGGGGGGAGGGGAGGGGAAGTGTTAGAGACGGCGTGTGTTAGGGAGTGGGGGACGGGGAAAAGGACGATGACGATGACGATGCCAAGGAGGCGGACAACCAGACTCACAGTCTAAAAAGGCAGCGCCGAAATTAACGCATATATTCGCGTTCCAGCGCGCGCGCTCGCCCTGGGCGGCAAGCAGCGGGATGCGCTCCGTCTCGAGCTCCTCAATGCTCTCGAGGACGCCGTCGGGCGAGCGGAAGCCGACGACGATGCGGGGCACGCCGAGCAGGAAGCTCTGGATCCAGAACTTCATGAGTTTCTCGTGGAAGACCTCGCGGTCGCGCTCGGAGCGCGGCGTCTTGCTGGTCTTGAGCTCGACCCAGTTGATGGGCGCGCCGGGCGTGCTCGGCTTGGAGTCCCAGATGGCGTCGACTTCGCCGCCCAGGCATAGCGACGCCGAGCCGAGCCCGGTGCGCACGACGGAGCAGTACTGAGCTTTGTTGTTGACGGGCTCGCGCGGCCGGCTTTCGATGGCCGATCGTGGCGTGGCGCCCCATGGCTGCGGCAGCGTGGAGAGCGTCTCAAACTTGTAGCCTGGTGGGTTGGTGTTAGACGGCGGGGATATGGGCATGGGCACAGGCACAGGCACGGGCACGGGCACGGGCGGTGGCATGTGAGTACGTACCCCAATATGACATGACTTCGGGCGGGATGCGGCCGCGTCGCTGCTGTTGTGTTGACTGAGTACGGGAGGCGGCTTTGTAGGCGGCGTTTTCCTCGATGAAGCTGTTGAGGGGAGTTAGGAGGAGAGGGTGAGTGGGGGTGAGTGGTGTTAGGGGGAGTGAGTGGGTAGGGGGAGACAGTGACATACATGCAGCCCTGTGTACACCAGTTAGCACGCGTCTTGGCCATCGTGGTGGTGATCCTGGGAGAAGCTTACATCGTGCAGGGTGGCATTCATCTCGAAGCCGTCTCGCCATTCAAAGGGCGCAGCCATGATCTGCGGGAGGCCGAGAGGTTAGAGCCTGTGTCCATTGTACATACACACACGCCGCCCACACAGAAGGCGAGAGACGGAATGCCGCTCACCTTGGTCATCATGCCGCGCCACGTGACAAACTCGGCGTCAATTTTCTGGCCAGTCTGCTCCTCGTGGCCCTTGATGGCCCTGAGCAGCGACACCAGATGCTCGTCCTGCGAGTCGTCGTGCTGGATAAACGACTGGAAGCCGGCAGAGAGATCGGCGCCGATCTCGGGCGGATAGTACCAGCGCACGCCGGAGTCGTCATGGTGGAACTCGTGGTTCTCGTCGTAGCTGAAGCAGGTGAACTCCTGCGCAGCCAGTGAGCGAGCGTTGTTAGCATTGTAGTCAGGTGTGTCCGGGGGGGGACTGGACTCGGTACCTTTGGCCGGCGCACGGATTTGCTAGCGCCGGCAAAGCGCGTCACGGGATGCACGGCAAACGACGGCGGAACGCGTGGGTCGGCCATGGCGGCAGCGGGCTGTGACGAGTAGCAGCGGCGGCAGACGTAGCTGGGGTTGGGGTTCGGGTTTAGGTGGAGGTTCAGACGGGGGCTCCGGTTAGGGTTCGGGGTTAAAGCCGTGCGTCGTGGCTGCTGTGGCTGCTGCTGTGGCTGCTGCTGCGGGCGCTGTGATTGGCTGCAGAGAATCGCGGCAGACCTGGGCAACGATGAGGCGAGAGATAGCGCTGGAGACGGGGACACGGCGGCGAGGCGATGGGGCGACAGGGCACAATGGGCAGAAGCAGAACCGGAGCGGCTGGAAAAGAGACGCGTGGCGGCGGACATGCCTGGGCTTTAAGTGTTTTTTTTTTGGAGGGTGTGTTTTTCGAGGAACGCAACAAGCTGGCCAGTCCAGCAGCAGTGTAAAACGAAAGAAGAGAAGCACGAGAAAGGCGCTGGCTGGGGAGGGTTTATAGTGGAGTAGGCCTAAGCCGGGCCTGTGCTGGACAGTGTACAGCTTATGTAGTGTAGTTTGTATATATGATATATGCATCTGTGTGCAGTGCCTTCACACTGACAGCGGCTTGGTATCGTGACATGACCATAAACATTAGAACACAGGCAATGGCTACATTTAACGGCAGCATATCATCCCCGTCCTTTCTACAAGGCGGCCTGAAAGAAACACAACTCTATCCCACCGCGTCTAGCATCATTACATTACGTCAGCTTCTCGACCGCCGTCACCGGCTGCATCGCAAAGTCGCCCTGCACCTCGCCCTCGCCATACAGGCAGTACTGCACGCCCAGAAACACGTCGCAGCACGACTGGAAGATGCCGCACATCTTGAACGTCAGCGGGATGGTTGACGAGGCCGTGAAGAACCAGAACAGCTTCATGGCGTCGCCGGCCAGCCAGTTGCCCAGCACTGACAGCCGGAAGCCCTTGCACGACCGCGCCTCGGCGTTGGCCATGATTTGCGGCAGCGGCAGGATGGCCTCGATGCCCAGCCCGAAGAACCCAAGCAGGTCCGAGTATGATTGGTACAGCGGCGTCGAGGAGAGCAGCACGTGGAGGACCACGAGGGCGGCGGAGAAGTACATGAGGAAGGACCAGTAGCTGCAAAGAGAGAGAGAGAGAGACAGTAAGTTAGCATGCGGACCACAGAAAGCGGGCACGTGTCCCGGAGCGTTCGGCTGCACATACGGCTTGGAGGCACGCCACTGCCAAAAGTCATAGGGCCGCGGGCTGGCGAGCAGCCCCTTTTCCTGGGCGCCGGCAAATGGCACGGCAGCCTCGGCCTTGGAGCCGGGCCGGTTGTCCAGGGCAATCTTGAGCAGAAGCACCTGCATAAAGATCATCAAGATGGCCTGCAGCAGCAGGCTGATGTCGAAGTGCGAGCCCAGCCAGTAGAAGCACTTGAGGATCGAGGCCACTAGCATGATGAGCGGGATGTCCAGCGAGAAGCCGGCGCTCGACTTGTTGCGGTGCATGGAGAGCGCCTGGTCGCTGTATGACAGGATGGGCGACATGACGATGAAGATGGGCGTCAGCCATGCCGACAGCATGGTGAGGAGGCTCATGGCGGTCGGGGTCGGGGGACCGGGGGACCGGGGAGGCGATGTCGAGGGTAGAGGCAGGGAGGGCAGAAGGCGTCGATGATGGCCGGAGCTGTACCAAGGGAGCGCCTCTCGGAATTGGGTCCGGACGGCTCGTTGTCGTTAGTCGAGGCTTCGGCGGCTAGCGAATAGGGGCGTCGGGCTTGCTGCAGCGCCGCAGTGAGAAAAGAAAACAGTTGCCGTGAAAAATAAAAATAAATAAATAAAATATAATGAGCGACTGAAAAAAAGAATTAAAAAAAAAACAGGCAATTGGATGAACAAAAAGGCTCTCGCGATCGTCACGATCAGGGAAAATGAAGCAAGATGAATGGCCTCAAGGCTGGCCCGGAGCTAAAGAAGCTTGGCCCCGGGCTTAATAACGGCCGAAATCCAGGGGAGCGCTGTCCAGGGTTATGACGACGGCCGCCGCAGCTAGGGTTTTCCAGGTCACGTGTGCCGCATGGCGGGGTACGTCTTATCGCTATCAGCCCCGGCATTCATCGTCATGGCCATGTAGTTCTGGTACTGGATGCACTGTAGCTGCAGCAACTTTAACATGCGATTCCTGAAGCAGGTCGCGACAAGCCGCCAACCAGACAGCACAGAGGGAATCTCTGCTGCCATTCACACTGCCGCCAAGTCTGTAGCTTACAATACAGGCCCAGCTACACTACCAGCAAGCCAAACCGTCACTAGCCGGTACATGGCCGAAATGTCACCAATACAGTCATAGAGAGAAAAAAATTACCCCCCGCCAAATTCTCAGAGGAGCAGTTGCCTCTTGGTGGCATCCATCGTTTTTAGTAGCCTCAAAAAAATTAAAAAAAGTTAAAAAGTTCTCTCTTTTATTTCTTCCTTTTTTTCCCTTCCGGCTGTGCTCCTCTTTTTCTTTCCTCTTCTTTTTTTTTCTTCTCTTTTTATGTGTGTGTGTTTGTCATCATCATCATCATCATCAACCATCCCGCATTTTCCCCGTCGTTCTCTGGTGCGTCTTCTCTGTGAGATCCCTCCAGCGATCACGAGAAAACACGAGAAGCCAAGGTTGACCGTCTGCGAGGCCCCGAGACCCGAGCCCCGAGCAGCCCCGAGAGCCATAGCCCGGCTCGTTTCTTGACGTTTCTTTTTTCGTCTCCCCGACTCTCCGACTCTCCGACTCCCCGCCTCCCTCCGTCTCTCCGCCACCCTCGCAATGGACTTCCTCACCCTGGTCGGAGGCTCCGCCCTCTCCGCCAACCAGGCCGATGAGATCAAGGCCCGCATCAACAAGACCGCCGGCCTGCCCTCCAGCGTGCTCAAGGTCCACGGCGTGTGGATGTACTACGTGCACCTCAAGGCCAACACCAGCGCCTCTGTCGCCGACGTCCAGTCCAAGCTGGTCAAGTGGCTCGAGCTGCCCTCCCAGGCCGACCTGCTCGACTTCCCCCAGTCCGCCTCGTCCAAGACCTTCTTCATCACTCCCCGCAACATCTCGCCCTGGAGCTCCAAGGGCACCAGCATCTCCCACGTCTGCGGCCTCACCGACCAGCTGCATCGCATTGAGCGCGGCCGCGCCATCACCATCACCTACGAGTCCGACGTCGCCTCCTCCGATGTTGCCTTCAAGGACATGCTGCACGACCGCATGACCGAGACCTTTGACACCACTACCCCCGACCTGGAGGACATGTTTGTCCAGGGCACGCGCTTCCCGCTCGAGATTGTCGACATCTTTGGCAAGGAGACCAGCCCTCTAGACACCCTGCGCGCCTACAACAAGGAGTGCGGCCTGGCTCTGGACGAGTCTGAGATGGCTTACCTGGTCGAGGTCTTCACCAAGCTTGGCCGCTCTCCCCACGACGTCGAGCTGTTCATGTTTGCCCAGGTCAACTCCGAGCACTGTCGCCACAAGCAGTTCAACGCCAGCTGGACCATTGACGGCGTCAAGATGCCCAACACCCTGTTTGGCATGATCCGCAACACCCACAAAAAGACCCCCCAGTACACCGTCTCTGCCTACAGCGACAACGCCGCTGTCCTCGAGGGCGAGACCGCCTCCTTCTGGGCCCCCGACTACTCTACCGGCAGCTGGAAGCTGACCAAGGAGGTTGTCCACATCCTGGCCAAGGTCGAGACCCACAACCACCCCACCGCCATTTCCCCCTTCCCCGGTGCCGCCACTGGCTCCGGCGGTGAAATCCGCGACGAGGGTGCTGTCGGCCGTGGCTCCAAGCCCAAGGCCGGTCTCGCCGGCTTCTGGGTGTCTGACTTGCTCATTCCCGACGAGTCTGCTCCCTGGGAGATCGACCTCGGCCGGCCCTCCCACTTTGCCAGCAGCTACGACATTATGATGGAGGCCCCCATCGGCAGTGCTCGCTTCAACAACGAATTCGGCCGTCCCTGCCTGGCTGGCTGCTTCCGTACCCTGCTGACCAATGTCGGAGGCGACGAGTCCCCCGAGTGGCGCGGCTACCACAAGCCCATCATGATTGCCGGCGGTGTGGGCACTGTCCGTCCCCAGCACGCCCTCAAGAAGGAGGGCGATGTCACCGACGGCGCCCACGCCATCGTCCTGGGTGGCCCTGCCATGCTGATTGGTCTCGGCGGCGGTGCTGCTTCGTCCTCGGCCTCTGCCGAGGAGACTGCCGAGCTGGACTTTGCCAGTGTGCAGCGTGGCAACCCCGAAATGGAGCGCCGCGCCCAGATGGTCATTGATGCCTGCGTGTCTCTGGGCGACGAGAACCCCATTTCCATGATCCACGATGTCGGCGCTGGCGGCCTGTCAAACGCCCTGCCCGAGCTGGTCAAGGATGCTGGATTTGGTGGTAGCTTCGAGCTGCGCCAGGTCCACAGCGCCGATGGCAGTCTGAGCCCTCTCCAGATTTGGTGCAATGAGGCCCAGGAGCGTTACGTGCTACTAGTTAACAAGGAGGGTCTGAACCGCTTCATCAGCATCTGCCGTAAGTCTTGTCTCCACTCTGCCCCCTTCCTCCGCTGCTCTGTATTCTCCACCTAGTACTAACCAAATCGTCCACTCTATAGGCCGTGAACGCTGCCCCTACTCGGATGTTGGTGTCGTGCTGCCCAAGGATGCCAACGGTGACTCCAAGCTGATCCTCAGCGACCGTGACTCCAAGGACCAGCCCCTTCCTATCGACCTGCCCATGTCTGCTCTGTTCCCCGATGGCCGCCGCCTGGAGCGTGTTGTCGAGAGCCGCAAGCCCACTCTGCCCGCCTTTGACGCCGTGGCCAGCATCCAAAAGGTTGCCGGCGAAAAGGCGTCGCTGGCTGATTACATCACGGTGGCTACCGAGCGTGTCCTGCGCATGCCCTCTGTTGGATCCAAGTCGTTCCTAATTACCATTGGTGACCGCACGGTTGGCGGTCTGTCTGTGCGTGACCAGATGGTTGGTCCTTGGCAGACTCCCGTCGCCGATTGCGCCGTGACGGCCGTCTCATACCAGATTGGCGCCACTACGCGCAACGGAGAGGCCATGGCCATGGGCGAGCGTCCGCCGTTGGCCCTGGTTTCCCCTGCCGCGTCGGCGCGCATGGCTGTTGCCGAGTCGCTGACTAACCTGGCTGCCGCCGACCTGATCAACGGCCTGGAGCGTGTCAAGCTGTCTGCCAACTGGATGGCTGCCGTCAACCACCCCGGCGAGGGCGCCGGCCTGTACGAGGCTGTCAACGCTATCGGTATGGAGCTGTGCCCCAAGCTGGGTCTTTCGATCCCCGTTGGCAAGGATTCCACTTCGATGAAGTCTTCGTGGAAGGACAAGAAGACCGGCGAGGCCAAGAGCGTTACCGCGCCCATGTCGGTCATCATCACCGCCGTCAGCGTTGTCGACGATGTCCGCCTGACCTGGACACCGCAGCTGCGCCGTGTCGAAGACGTCGGTGAGACTATCCTGCTGTACGTCGACCTTGCCGAGGGCTACCGGGCTCTGGGCGGCTCGGCCCTGGCCCAGGCCTTTGGCCAGGTTGGCAACGACGTGCCCGACGTGCGCAGCGCCGACCTCCTCGTGGACTTCTTTGACGCCATCCAGCAGCTGCACAAGAGCGGCATTGTGCTGGCCTACCACGACCGTTCTGACGGTGGTCTGCTGGCCACTGTGGCTGAGATGATGTTTGCCGGTCGCTGCGGCGTTGACATTATGATGCAGCAGATTGCCAAGTCGCCTAGCCCCAAGGACATGCTGGATGCGCTGTTCAACGAAGAGCTGGGCGCCGTGTTCCAGGTGCGCAAGAAGGATGAAATCAACTTCAAGCGCTGCTTCGCCACGTGCGGCCCGCCGGCCGGCCTGATCAAGGTGTTTGGTGTCGTCAAGCCCAAGGCGCAGCAGTCGCTAACCATCCGCTATGCCGATGCCCCGATTGTCGAGCTGGAGCGTAGCCAGATGCAGCAGTGGTGGGCGCGCACGTCGTACGCCATGCAGCGTGAGCGTGACAACGCGGCCTGCGCCGAGGCCGAGTACGCGTCGATCCTGGACGCTGCAGACCCCGGTCTGTCGTTCAACCTGACGTACAAGCCATCGGAGAACATTATGCCGCTGACTGCGTCGCTGAGCAGCCTCGTGATGAAGGCGCCGCGCGTGGCGATCCTGCGCGAGGTGGGTGTCAACAGTCACGCTGAGATGGCGTTTGCCTTCAAGGCAGCGGGCTTTGACCCGGTCGACGTGCACATGAGCGACATCCTGGGCGGGCGCACGCTGGCGGACTTTGTGGGTCTTGCGGCCGGCGGTGGCTTCTCGTACGGCGACGTGTTTGGCGCCGGCGTTGGCTGGGCGCAGTCGATTCTGGAGCACAAGGGCGCTCGCGGCGAGTTCGAGGCCTTCTTCCAGCGTGCCGACACGTTTGCGCTGGGCGTGTGCAACGGCTGCCAGATGATTACCCGTCTGCAGGAGCTGATCCCCGGCTCGCAGGGCTGGCCGACGTTCACGGACAACGCGTCGCGGCAGTTTGAGGGCCGCGTGGCCATGGTCAAGATCGACGACACGGCGGCGGTGCGCGCGGGCCACGCGCCGTCGGTGTTCTTTGACGGCATGAGCGGGTCGGCGCTGCCGATTGTGGTGTCGCACGGCGAGGGCCGCGCGGCCTTTAGAAAGGCGGCCGACGTCAACGTCATGGACACCGAGGGCCTGGCGCCGCTGCGCTACGTCGACGGCCGCCTGCAGCTGGCCGGCCCCGAGCGCTACCCCGCCAACCCCAACGGCAGCCCCGGCGGCATTGCCGGCGTGCGCAGCAGAGACGGCAAGGTCCTGGCGCTCATGCCGCACCCCGAGCGCACCATCATGGCCGACGTCGGCTCGTACATCCCGCGCGAGCAGGTGGAGCAGTGGGGCGAGTTTGGCCCGTGGGTGCGCATGTTCAAGAGCGCGCGCAAGTGGGTGGGCTAGAGCGGAGGAGGGCGAAGGAGGGCAGGGGAGGGCAGAGCAGAAAGCAGAAAAGAGAAGCTGTGTCTTGAGGGTATACAAATTTTGGGATACTGGCTGGGTATAGAACTGTTTGGTACGCGTGTATGTCGTTGTTTTTTCTATTGGTTTCTTCTTTCACGGTTTGTTTGTTGTTGATCTTGTTGTACTAGTGCAGTCTACGGTTTGTTTGCATACACGACATAACCACCAAAAAAAGAACTTGAATATTCGTTTTGTTGGAGGGCTGGGGATGGTGATGTGAGGTGATGTGAGGTGATGGTAGGGAGGAGGAGAGGAGGAGGCTCGGCTTCCTGTGCGTGCGGAGGCCACGGGGGAGGACGAGCGTGGCGAGGGTTTCCAGAACAAGGGACGGTGAGTGAGGAGAGAAGGAGGGGAGGAGGGCATGTAGAGATGTAGAGGGGTCTACGAGAAGAGGGGGAGCGGGGACATGAAGGGAGTGGCTGCTGGAATGGACTAGACTCGGGTCGGGGACGAAGAAAGCCTGACTGGCCTGGCAGTTGTGAGGGGAGGGCGGGAGATGTGGAAGCAGATGGGGGCCATGAGGGAACCGTGTTCGGTGCGTAGTGTAGTGCAGTACAGTGGCGGCAGGGAGGGGCAGGCAGCAGGGAAGCAACAAGGTGAGTGTGAGAGGAGGGGATAGAGATATAGAGGCACAGGGAGACCGAACATGCATGTGCATATGTAGGCAACGTTGAAGTGCAACGGAGACAAAGACAAATGGAGACAGAGACAATGGACAGAGCAAGGCGAAGGTAGAGGAAGGAAAGGATGGAATTGGCCGGCAATATATGGACAGTAGGCGGATATCACGGGGGGGGGGAGCTGTCGTGTGTAAGTGCAATGTACATGTACACAGTAGAGACAGAGACAAAGAGCACCAGGACAATAAACAATCCAAAATAAACACCAAACAAAGCAAAGCCCAATCAGGCAGAACAGGACGTAAACACAAAGCAAAAGGAACTGGCACGACGGAGGTGTATTGTTTCAGAACGGGGTTAGCAGCAATGCGTGACATGTATATGTACATGTACCTGTAGGATGAGGATCAGACGCCGCTGGGCCTGGACTGCAGGAAATAGACTACGAGAGCTAGAGAGAGATGGGAGGGCATAGCCTCGAATGCAGTGTGCTTGGCTGTGGACTGGAGAGGC
The DNA here is from genome assembly GCA_038407185.1 of Chalaropsis ovoidea. NCBI lineage: Eukaryota > Fungi > Ascomycota > Sordariomycetes > Microascales > Ceratocystidaceae > Chalaropsis > Chalaropsis ovoidea. The sequence continues at coordinate 15,056 of JAXHKQ010000126.1, read as the reverse complement.
GCGAGATACTTTGCATTGGCGGGTGGCATTGCAGTGTATGCAATGTCCAAGTACATGTACATTACATACGTTGCCTGCATGCATATTGAGGGAGGCATACACACACCACACAGCACAGCTAGACAGGTGGTTGGTTGCCAGTCAGGCCATCTATCAACAGCACGAAAGACAACCTAAGCCAAGACGGTGCTGACACTCGACAAAGTCGCAGAGAAGGTGTCGCAAGTGCAAGTGTGATAGATGACGGGAGTTGACGGGCCTTTGTACACGGTACTTTGCAGCACATACAAGCAGCAGGCAAACACCATGTAGCAGGTACATACATGCACGGGTCGGAGCCATGCTACGGTCGCATCTGGGGTCTGCGGCACTCATCACTCATGTGATTGGCCCGATGCAGAGTAACAGCTCTTGGACGAGTACCTGCAGACGGCAGAAGAAGAGAAAAATAAGAAGAAGAAGAAGAAGCCTGGTGGGTGGTGTTGCAAGTTTCCCGGCTGCTTCCTGTGATTACTAAGCCGACACACACACGAGCAGGACGACTGGCTGTTGGCGGCTTCCACGGAGACGCAGTCGCCAGCACGACAGCACGACAGCACGACAGCAGAAAGCCTTTGTTATTCTTCCACGAAAAGACGAGGCGAGGCGGCTTCGTCGGCAAGGCCAAGGAAGGGGCCTGGAGGCTAGAGAGGGGGGCCGGAGGGAGGAGATAGCGAGGACCCCACTGACATGTAGGAGCTGTGTGGCGGTTCAAGTACCTAGTACATGCTGATGCTGAGGCCTTGCTTTGGTCTTTTCTAGTTACTGTCCCCCTTTTTCGGAGCCTTTTTTGAGGACTGAGTGTGGGCTGTAAGGGAGGTGCAGTGATACATGGTGTTGTTTTTGGGGCTCTTTTACAGGCTTCCAGGCTCTTTTACAGGCCTTCAGGCTTGTTTACAGGCTTGAGGGCTCTTTTACAGGCTTCCAGGCTTCAAGGCTCCTTCAGATGACTCAGCTTACAGACAAAGAAGGCCTTGGTCAAAAGAGGCGCCCCGCTTTAGGGTTGGCACCTAGCCACACGCTACTGTCCAATTATCCACGAAGCCCGCTTGTCCCCTGACTAAGGCTTCTGTGCTAGCAAGGGCTTATTTTGGAGCGCCACCCCAACAAGATCAAGGGCGACGGCCCAGCGACAGCAACAGCGACAGCAACAGCGACAGCGACCGCCAGAGGCTAGATAGTTCCCATCCTGGGCAGCCAAGGCCAGAGGGACTAGGGCCTGACAAGCAGACCGCGTCAGCCAGAGAGCCGACTAAAAGTCGGGCTAATGCCCCCATGATAATAGCAAGGGCGAGGTTGAAGAAGGTGTTATAGAGGGCAGGTTACAGGGCCAGCTAGCTAGTCTAGGCTAGGCTAGGCTAGGCCAGACTAGGGCCACAGGAGCCAGAGCCAGAACCAAAGCCAGCGCCAGGCCAGACTGGGAAGGGCTTGCTTTTGCTGACACCGCCTTTACTTGTTAGGACAAGACGAACACACACAGCACGGCATATGACAGTGCAAGCTGAGTCGATGAGCCGTCTTCCTCGTATTTGTGTATTTGTGTGCTCATTTTCCGGTTGTTTTGATTGGAGTTGCTTGCTATTGGCTGGACAGAGGCTTCTTAGAGAGGGCGTGAGAGGTTTGGGTTGGCCGCAGTCTCTTGGCTTCGGTCTCTTGGCTTCTGTCTCTTGGATTCTGTCTCCTGTCTATGTTCCTTGCTAGGGGAGGAGGTTGTAGTGGACTCGGCCAGGCTATTGCATAGCAGAGGAGGTTGATGAGCGAGCATGCATGGGAGGGGGATAATATAGTAAGGATGTCCGGGAGAAGCAGAAGAAGGAGAAGACGGGGCAAAGAGGAGGAAGAAGAAAAGAGAAAAAGAAAAAAGAGAAAGAAAAAAGAAAAAGAGAAAGAAAAAAGAAAAAAAAAAGAAAAAAAAGAAAAAAAAAGAAATCCTCGAATTAGCACCTCTATCGACTGCTGCGCCGCGCTGCAAGAATTCAAGTGCCCTGCAAATACAGGGGCCTCGGCCGCTAACACCCACTAACGCCCACTGAAGGCACACCCGCTCCACCCCGGCCGTCCTCAGGACAAAGCATGATTCTATTATTGACAAGGGGAAGGGGGTCGGGAGGCAGGCACAGACAGCAAGAAAGAAGGCACAGACGTCGACAGAGGCAGGTACGCATCAAATGTGTATGTACATGTACATCGACCCGTGCCATGGCATCCAATCAAATCGCAGCCGTGCATCCACATTGGATGCTGGGATGTACAATGTACATGTGTACATGTGTACATGTACATGTGCACCAGAGAATGTAGCACACGGTACATGGGACACATGGCTTGGGGATTGTGTGTAGCTGTGAATCTGATGATGGTCACAGACATTGAACACAGAGGGCGAGACAGGAGCAGAGCAGAGGGGAGAAGATCATAGCAGAACGATACCAGAGGGGGGTGGGGGAGGGGAGGAGGGAGAGGGAAGGAGAGGAGACAGAGAGAGAGATAGGGAAAGAGACACTGACGATTCAGGCTTGTTGTGGCAGCAGAAGGCGGCCTCTATTTCTCTCGCTCGCTCGTGTTCCCCTTTTCCGCAGCCTCTCAAGGCAAGGCCCCCAAAGCCTGGGTCTCCCCCCCCCCATGCCAAAGCAAGAACCGGGAGGAAAAGGAAGGACTTGAAAAGGAAAGAACGGCAGGAAAAGGAAGGACTCAAAGGCAAGACTCAAAAGGCAAGAACTGCATAAAGGAAGGACTGCAGGAAAAGGAAAGACCGCAGAAAGGGCAGGAAAAAGATAGAACTGCAAAGAAAGAAAGAAAGCTGGCTCCCAAAGGAAAGAACCCACTCCACCCACTCCACCACTTCCTTCCCTTCTCTGGCCGACCGCTCTTTTTGATCCAAACTGAGCAACTGCAACTTGCAACTGCAATCAAATCTTCAAAGTCAGAGGCAACTGCCCACCCCAAGAAACAACCCTCCACAGCCCCCAAACGGCACACAATATAATTTTTCTTCTCACCAAAAATCCAGCACGCCAAATCTCTTCCCTCTATTTATTTTTTTCTTTCTGCTCTTTTTTACTGCTGCTTTCTGCCCCGAAAACCAGCGCTTCAACCGGCCAAAAAAAAAGCGAGAGTTTTTGTTTGTTGCTGGCAAATAAATTAACCTGCCAACCACATTCTAGCTCCATTCCCGATTTATCCTTTTTCATCCTTTTTTGCTCTTTTTTTTGTTCTTTTTGTTTCCTGTTCTCTTATTTTCTGGTCCTCCTTTTTTTTTTCTCTCCCTCTCTCTTCTTTTTCGTCTTCCTCTCTTTTTCTTCTTCCTCTCTTCTTTTCTTCATGGCTGCCAATTAACATCTTCTCACGCTGTAACGCCGCTTCTTCACTTCCTGTCATTCTTTTTTCCGTGGATTTCTTTATTTTTTTTTACTTTTTTTTTTTTTATACTGCAAAGCTCTCCTTCGCTCTGCTTGTCTTTTTGGCTTTGCTGTCTTCTCTTCTCCGTCTTCGACGCCTATTTCTTATCCGCTGTTATTCATCCTGTATTCTTCTCATTACGCCTTACGCTGCTCCCAACACCAAGACAACACACACTCCCATCACAATATCCACGACCGCCACCATGTCGTAAGTACCCGCGTTACCGCTCACCGTCCGGCTTTGCCATCCAGAGGAACACCGCCCGCTCTACCATCCAGAGGAACTCCGCCCGCTCACACCTCTCTAGATTAGGAGACGCCTTCAAGTCCTTCTGGCACTCCATGACCAGCAATGACCGTCGTAAGTCCTCTCCTGCCTCCTATACACCCGGCTGTCTGCCTCTCGTCCTCTCTTGACCTCAGACCCCATGCCCTCCTGACCGCGGACCCCATCCCCTCCTGACCTCGCACCTTCTTGCTTACGCCCTCTTCTCCCCAGACTCGAACCACGACTCTCCCTACAGAACCGGACGCCATGTCCCCCTTGACAGCGCCCGCGGTTTAACCTCAGTGGCCACTGGCTTCGAATCCCGCCATGACCTCTCCTACCACGATGACCGCTCCGACTTCGACTCCCGTCCGCCCTTCTCCCCCGCCTCTCCTTCTGGCTCTGGCTCCTACTCTCCCGGCCTCCGCTCACAATCCGCCCGCACCAACGCCGAAGGCTTCGAGGTGCAATCGCCCGGCGATGTCCCCATGCAGGCCTTCCGCGACGGCATGCCCCCTGCCCCCCCCGTTTCCCACTCCTGGCGCCGCATAGATGCCTGGGCCGAGGAACACTACCCCGAACTGTTCGACCAAATCTGCGAGGGTGCTACCCGCAACGACATGAACGACCTGGAGCACCAGCTAGACAGCTCGCTCCCCGCCGACATCCGCGAGTCCTGGATGTACCACGACGGCCAAGAACGCGGCGGCATGCCCACCGGAGTCATCTTCAGCAACATGCTTCTCGACTGCGAGGAGATTGTGCAGGAATGGGAAAACTGGCGCACCGTTAATGCCGAGTTCCTGCAGCGCCAGGCCGCCATGCCCCCCACGCCCCCCGCGAGAACCTCCGTGTCGGAAGATGGCGGTGAGCCTTCCTCGTCCAAATCCAACTCCCCCAAGGCTGCTGCCGCCGCCCCCCGCAACAACCCCAACTGGCGTCAAGATCTCATTTCTCGTCAGGACTGTATCCCTGCTGGTGCCATCCAGCGTGCCTACTCGCACCCGGCCTGGATCCCTCTTGTCCGCGACTGGGGTGGCAACAACCTGGCCGTAGACCTCCACCCCGGCCCTACCGGCCACTGGGGCCAGATTATCCTCTTTGGCCGCGACTACGACACCAAATACGTCATTGCCCGCTCGTGGGCCCACTTCCTCGCCATTGTGGCCGATGATCTCTCCAGCAACAAGTGGTCTATTAACGAAGACTCCATGGAACTGAAGCTGCGCGAGTTCAAGTCTACCCGTGTCGAGCCTGGCTACTTTGACATTCTCCGCTGGCGTATGGACCAAAAGCACGGCCGCCGCCCTCCCAATCGCAAATCCATGGCCCCCACACCCCGCGGCGGAGGCACCACGCCGCGCTCCACTGGTACCTCGGCCCACACTTCCCCCACCGGCTCTCCCTACATGTCACCCACCGTTGAACCCCCCGCCAGCGACTCTCTGCGCGGCCGCAGCCTGCAACGCCTGTCGGTCGCCTCGCCCCTGGCCAACTCGCCCCTTGCCAGCCCCAGCCGACCCGGATACGCCAAGGCGTCACCACTGGCCCGTGTCACGGAAGAAGGCGACAGCGGCAACGCCACGCCCAACAACTCGCTCGGCGTCAATGCGACGGTCGCGTCGGTGGCAGCATCGCCCAAGCTGCTGGAAATCGACAGCCCCGTGCTGCTGACTGATGCAGTCAAGAAGAGCAAAATGTCGCTGCCGTCAACAGCAGACGGCAGCGAGACGGCGGCGTCAACAAAGTCGACGGCCAGCGGCTCGTCAACCGAGGATGACGATTCGGACACGGAGGACGAGAAGAAGGCGGCCAAGAAGGCGGTGGTCAACGAGACTGATGACGGCATGAAGACCATTGAGATTTAGATTTCTTTTTTTCCTTTTCTTTTTTTTTTTCGTTTCTTTTCTACCTTGGCTGTAGTAATGTTTCCCTCTCCATTTCTGTTTTCTTTTTCTTTTTCATGCCTCAGCAGTTTCTTTCTTTCTTCATTTCTTTATTAGCTTTTGGACGTTGTTTATCCTTTTTTCTTTTTGCTGCTCTTGGTCTGTCCTTTCTTTTCCGGGTTGCTTTTTTGCGCTTTTTCTCTGTCTCTCTCTCTCTCTCTCTGATAATGCTCAACATGCCCCTCCTTCAATGTTCTCTGTTGTTCTCTTTTTGTTCCCTGTTTCTGTCTCTCTTTTCTGTTTCGTGATCTCTTGTTGGATTTCTCTTCATACAAACTCGTAATTTTTAACGTCTAAACAAACATCGAGTCTGATTTGCGCATCTTGAAGCCTAACCGGGAGGGAAAAAGATCCTTTATTCGTGCATCTCCAACTGCAGATGCAAAGCTCGTTGTATCGCTTGCGTTTGCGTCTGGATCTCCAGCATGCGTCTGTCCATCTGTGCATGCGTGTGTTTGTGTTTGTTGTTTGTTATTGATTAACCGTTGAGGTTAAACCACCCAACCCTATATAGCGCACGGACCGCTCATGGACAAGGGTTAGTCAGGGGTTCTTTCCCCTAAAGTGTCAGCGCTTAATTTTAGCGAATGCCGGAGTTTCCCAGGCTAAAAGCGTGGGCGGGATTGGATCCGGATTAGGGTTTGGATTAGGGACTATTAGGGTTCGTGGTGTGGTCACTTAGACGGAGAGAGTACCGACAGCGCTTGTGCGGCCACGGTACTTGTAAAGCCGGGACGGTACTTATACCACTATAAGAACAAACACCAATGCATGCCCAGCCTACTCCAACCTAGAAACTCAGTATTGCAAACAGCCAGCCAACTTGGCTGCCCGCAAGGCACCAGCACTAGCATTAGGCATAGCACAGCACAGCACAAGCCTGAGCACGCCGACACAGCAGTTGGTGCAGAGCCAGAGTTGCCTATATAGAGGCGTAGACCGTCTCTCGTCTCTCGTCTCTGGCGTGTCTCTGGGCTGTGACCAGAAGAACTCTTGCTTCTCGTGCTTTTCTTGCTCTCCGTTCTCTTGCTAGCTCGGAACACACCATCACACCCACACCACACTCCATCGCCATGGCGCCGCAGACAACGAAGACGTCGTTCAAGAGCTACGAGGTGCAGGCGCGCCTGTTGCGCGCTATTGTGGCGGCGCACTCCGAGGTGAAGTGGAACTACAAAGGTGAGTGGTCCCGTGGCTCCAGCATACTCTCTCAGTCCTCCACCCTCACCTACCTCCCCCTCGCTCCCCCCCCCGCTACCAATCACCCACCAGGCTGGGTCTGCAGGTCCCGTTCCCTTGCTAACCTGACCGCCCCACCAGACATCGCAAAGTACTTTGGCGAATCAACCACGGACGGCATCCAGTTCCAGTTCCGCGCCATCAAGCGGGACGCAGTGGCCATGCGTACCGCGGCGGACAACAACGAGTCGCCGATAAGCGTCCTGGCCACGCCGCCCGGCAGCGGCAGCGGCAGCGGCAGTGGGGGTAGCAGCGGCGGGCGCCGGCGCCGCGCGCCGCCCAAGACCACGCACAAGACGGAAGACTACCGCGTCGTTAAGCGTGAGATGGCTGGCGATGCGCTGCCTGGTGATGGCGATGATGCGGTGCTTGCCAAGGACGAAGACGGCGGGAACGATGCTGATGGTGACGGTGGTGCGGACGCGGGCGACAACGATGACGACGCTGATGGTGATGGCGATGGTGATGGTGATGGTGAGAGCTCTGCAAGCACGCCGGCGACTCCCTCGCGCCCGCCGCTGAAGCGCAAGCGCACCGCCACCGCCACCGCCAGTGCCACCTCCGCAGCCGCAGCCAAGATCAAGTTGGAGATGAGCCACGAGCAAGCCATCCGAAGCAGCGCCGCCGCCGCCGCCGCCACCGCGCCGCCGCCGCGCCGGGTCGTCGCGATCGACCTGACGACAGACGGCGACGACGAGGACGACGACGAGGAGGACGAGGACGACGACGACGAAATGCGCGCGGTGAAGCGCGAGCCGCGCTTGCGGAAGAAGGGAAGCTTGCGTGCGGGCGGCGGTGATCCGTTTGATCTGCGGCGCGCTGACTTGGGCTTTTTCGATTTGCGCGCGGCTGGGGACGGTGGTGGCGGTGGAAGCGGAAGCGGAAGCGGAGGCGGAGGAAGGTCGGATGGTTATCAGATGCCGTGGCAGCAGCCGGATGAGGACGGAGCCATCTAAGTTTCGCGGGTGTCAGTCAGTGGGTCCGGCCGGCTTTCATGTTTGTGTTACGTCATCTTTTTCCCTCCCGTCGATTAGACTCCCGTAGACAAGACGCGGCGCGCGTAGACAGTATTGAATCATCGTCATCTTACTATGCGCAAAATGCTACGTCTATAAATCCCATGGTACCAAGTCGCCGTCTCGTGTCCCTCTGCCTCTCCCTCTATCAGCTCCTACTCTTGGCCCAGCAGCAGATCCCACAGCGCATTGGGCTCCACAAAGTCGTGGTGTATCACGTTGACTAGGTAGTAGTCCCGTCTGATGCCCTCCAGCAGCTTCGCCGACGCCGTGTTTGGCGGGTACACACGCGCCCACTCGCCCCAGATGCCAAAGGCCTCCTCGCTCCAGGCGCAGAACGACACCTCCTCGATGATGGTCGGCGTGACAATCTCCTTGCCGGGGAACACGCCCCACGTGACGGCGTTGGTGCTGGGCTGCTGCGGGCCGTTATCTGCCGGCGCCGGCGCCGCGGCCACTGCCGTCGCCGCCGCTCTGGTGGCCGAGTCGGCGTCGGCCGCTGCAGCCTCCAGCCTGTCGGACGAGACAAAGTCGCCGTGGGCGTTGCCGGCGTAGAAGCACACCTGGTCCTTGACGCTGGGGTCCGTCAGCCGCTCGAGCAGCACCTTCCAGGCGGCACTGGGTACAAAGAACTCGACAAAGGCCTTTTGGAAGACGAAGCCGTTGGCCGGGCCCCAGCCAAATGTGGAATCGCTGCTCTTGACGCCGTTGACGGCCGGCTGCGAGGCCACGGTCCACCAGCCGCGCGTGTCGAGGGCCTCGAGGTGGCGCTGGATGGCTGACGACTCGGGCCGCAGCTCCTCCTCGCTCCACGGCAGCGCCGAGAGGTCGCCGCGGATGTGGCGCAGGAACAGCGCGTTGATGTCGTCTGTGGTCACGGGGTAGCCCCAGTGCTGCAGGGCCTGCGATGGCGTCATGTGCAGACTGACGCCGTAGCCGTCGATTTCACCGTAGGCCGGCGAGCGGGCGTCACCCCAGCGGCCGTTGGGGAAGTCGTCCCAGGTGACTTCGCGGCCGAGCACGCCCTCGCCCTCAGACGCAGCGAGAGTGTTGGCGCGGGAGTTGATGGGCTTGGAGAGCAGCGACGCGTCCTGGGCAGACACGACGTAGTCGCTGTTGCCCACGGAGCCAGCCGAGACAATGACGCGATTGCGCGGGTCGGAGCCGATGGATGACAGGCGCCGTGTGGCAACATGGTTGGCCTGGCCGTTTAGAATGACGGACGGGGGGGTCAGGCCGTTGGCGCTGACACGGGAAGGGCCGGCAACGTCGTCGTCCGCCGCCACAGCCTCCTCGTCGTCGCCGCCGTCGTCGGTATCGGGAATCAGGCCCGTCTTTTCGAGAACCAAGCTCACGGACTTCTCCAGGTTGAGCGTGTAGAAGTGGAAGCCCTGGGGGCCGGGAGTGCCGCTCTTCATCCTCTTGATTTCGGTAATGATCTCGCTGAGGATGTCCACGCCAACCGACTTGACTTGCTCGTCGTCGGCCTGGACGGCGTCGAGCCGAGACATTAAAGCCTCGGGCACCTTGGCGTGGCTGAGCTTGGTGGTGCGCTTGATCATTTGGTAGCTTTGGATGGGCATTAAGCCGGGGATGACGGGGATGGTGGTGAAGACGCCGCTGGGGTGGGCGCGCAGCTTGGCCTCAAAGGTGGCATATGCCGACACGTCGAAGAAGAGCTGGGTCATGATGAAGTCGGCACCGGCCCGGACCTTTTCCACCAGCAGCGGCAGGTCGTGGTCGAAGCTGTGGCCGTTGGGATGGCTTCCGTCGGCGTGGCCTTCGGGGTAGGCGGCGACGCCGATGCAGAAGTAGTCGCCGTGGTTCTTGCGGATGTAGCGCACGAGGTCAATGGCGTAGTTGAAGTCGGCGTTGGCGTCGGCGGCGGCGGCGGCATCAGCATCGGCATCAGCATCGGCGTACTCGGCCTTCCGGGGCGGGTCACCGCGCAGGGCCAGAATGTTGCGGATGCCCAGGGCCTTGGCGTCCTCCAGAGCCTTGTCAATGAGCCGCGGGCTCATGTTGGTGCAGGTCAGATGCAAGCACGTGGTCAGGCCCAGCTCCCGCTGGCACGTCTCGGCCAGCTGCAGCGACTTTTGCGCGGTTGAGCCGCCGGCGCCCCACGTGACGTTGACGAACAGCGGATGGAGGGCCCGCTCCATTCGGTCGAGGCGGTTGCGCAGGTTGGAGAAGCCCATGTCGGTCTTGGGCGGGAAGAACTCGAGGGAGAAGTAGCTGGCGTCGGCCGGCAAGGCGGCGATTTTGTCGGTGATTTTGTCCATGATGGCGACGGGCGGAGTGAGACGGCGCGGCAGATCAAAGAGGAGGAGGAGGGGGAGACTCGGTGGATGACAATGGCCGGCCCGAGACTAGGTCGAGATAGTGTGTGCGGGTGGTGGACGACACACTCAGGCGATCGCAGGGACGCAGCCGGAACAGGTTGTTGCTCCAAGGGAGACTGCCAGCAGATTATATAAGCGAGATCAGGTCGACAGCCTTGCAGATGAGGCGATGTGATTCTGCCGGCTGTTGCGTGTGGCGATGACGTCTCGCAGTCTCGGGGCCACAGCAAAAGCACAGACAATTGGCGGGTAGAAGCTCCAAGCAGAGGCAGCCACAGAGCTAGCAGAGGAGAGGCAATTGCAGCAGCGGCAAAAGGCGTGACTAAGCAGGCTGGAATGGAAAAATGCGCCCGGATTGAAGGCGCCAGAAAAAAGAGATTTTTTGCGGTGGTGATGCGGATTTTTTGGTGTTTTGCTGCTGGTCTTGTTGGCCGCCCATTTTGGAGGGGCTGCAAAGCGTGAAGGCCCGGGCCCGCCTTTTGCCTTAGCGTGGAAATCACCATCGGCAATTGATGAGCAGGATGGGGGTTAGATGCCGGCGGGGTTGAAGAGGCAGGTGGCGACAGGTGGCGGGGGCTTGCGGCAGCTGTCATGCGTTTTGTGCTTCAACAGCTGGTGGGAGCTGTCAGCAGCCGCCGGCAGCCGTCAGCTACTCTATCCTCAAACAGCTGTCAACAGCTATCACCTATCCCCCCGCCACCTGCTGCCATCTGCCCATACAAAAAAGTCATGGCCTGCCCCGCTGTCGCTGGCGCTGGCGCCGCCGCCTTGCCGTCCGCAAACACCGACGACTGCCGGCCGGCTCCCCGCCCCGCCTCCCGCCCTCCGCTGATTCTGCCGCCATGCTGCCGCACTCCCGCTCGGCTGCCGGCAAACTACCGGCCGTCTGTGCCCCGCCACCGCGCTGCATCGCGTCACAGGCGGCGCTCGCTCCGCGCCAGCGCATCTACCAGCGCCTGGCGCAGCTGTCGACATGCCCGACCCTACAGCTGCAATCGCGCCGCCACTACGCATCGCATGCACCGCAGAGATACCTCGACCTGCCGGCCCTCGACGAGAAATGGAGAAAGGCGTGGGACAAGAGTCTGCCCTCGGGGCCGCAGGCCTCGGGTCCTGCGCCGGCCAAGGGCTCGCAGTTTGTGCTGCCCATGTTTCCCTACCCGTCGGGCCACCTGCACCTGGGCCACTTGAGAGTCTACACCATTGCCGACGTCATGGCCAGGTTCCGCTCCATGCAGGGCTACCAGGTCATCCTGCCCATGGGCTGGGACGCCTTTGGCCTGCCTGCTGAGAACGCGGCATTGGCCAGAGGAATCCCGCCGGCCGGCTGGACCAAGTCCAACATTGAGAAGATGAAGGAGCAGCTCCAAGTCATGAACGGCTGCTGGAGCTGGGACCGGGTGAGTCTGTGCTGCTACTCACTGCCAGACTATCAGGCCGTGACCATGTCTGCGACCGTGACCGTGACCGTGACCACCTGACTAATCCCGGCCCTCTACCCCAGGAACTCGCCACGTGCGACCCCGAATTCTACAAGCACACCCAGAAGCTCTTCCTCATGCTACACGAACAAGGCCTGGCCTACCAGGCCGAAGCCGAGGTCAACTTTGACCCCGTCGACAACACCGTCGTAGCCAACGAGCAAGTCGACGCCAACGGCTGCTCCTGGCGGTCCGGCGCCAAGGTCGAGAAGCGCAAGCTGCGCCAGTGGTTCTTCAAAATCTCCGAGTACCGCGACGCCCTCCTCGACGACCTCGACGTCCTAGCCAAGAACAACGCCTGGCCCGAGCGGGTGCTTGCCATGCAGCGCAACTGGCTGGGCAAGTCCCACGGCGCCCTGGTGCGCTTCCCCGTGCTGGGAGCCCCAGGGTCCAACCTCGAGGTGTTCACTACGAGGCCCGACACGCTCTTTGGCGTGCAGTATGTTGCTCTGGCCGCGTCGCACCCGCTTGTTGTCGACATGGCCAAGACCAGCCCCGAGCTACAGGCCTTTATCGACACGCTGGCCGACCAGCCGCCGGAGAGCAAAGCCGGCTTCTTGTTGGACGGCGTGCGCGCCATCAACCCGCTGGCGTTTCACGAGGACACCCCGCAGGCTACAAAGACGTCTCTCCCTGTCTATGTTGCGTCATATGTGATTGGCGACTACGGCGAGGGAGCCGTCATGGGTGTCCCTGCCCACGACACACGCGACTTTGCCTTTTGGAAGCACCATCATGGAGATGCGGCGGTGCGTTACGTCATTGCCAAGGGTAGCGCCGCGGATGAATCTTCAGAGGCTTCCAAGTCCACAGAGGCTCCCCTACCTCCCCAGACTGGGCCTCTGGCCGGCCACGGTGTCATGGCCGAGACCAGCGGCCAATTCAAGGGCATGTCCTCCAAGGAAGCCGGCCAAAAGATCATTCAGCTTCTCGAGCCGGCCAAGCTCGCTGAACCTATCGAAAAGTGGCGTCTCCGCGACTGGCTCATCAGCCGACAGCGCTACTGGGGAACGCCCATCCCCATTATCCACTGCCCAGCCTGTGGCCCCGTACGCGTGCCGGACGAGGAGCTGCCTGTCCAGCTGCCCAAGGTCGACAACCACTGGGCTGCCGGCAAGCCGGGGAACCCGCTGGAAAGCGCCGCGGACTGGGTCAACTGCAAATGCCCCTCGTGTGGCGGCGCGGCCAAGAGGGATACGGACACCATGGATACATTTGTTGACTCCAGCTGGTACTACGCCCGCTTCGCCGATCCGCACAACGCCAACGCCCCATTCACGCCCGAGGCTGCCCAGAAGCACCTGCCCGTTGACCTGTACATTGGCGGCATTGAGCACGCCATCCTGCATCTGTTGTACTCGCGCTTCATCTACAAGTTCCTCTCCACCACGCCACTCTTCCCCGACCTGACGCTGCTTCCCCAGGAGTCGCGGGCCGAGCCCTTCAAACGCCTGATCACGCAGGGCATGGTGCACGGCAAGACATACACCGACTCCGCCACTGGCCGCTTCCTCAAGCCTGACGAGATCGACGTGTCGAACCCGGCCGAACCGCGCGTCATGGGCACCTCCCGCCCTGCAAACGTCAGCTACGAGAAGATGTCCAAAAGCAAGTACAACGGCGTCGACCCCACCGGCTTCGTGGCCAAGTACGGCGCCGACGCCACCCGCACCCACATGCTCTTCCAGGCGCCCGTGGCCGACGTGCTGAACTGGGACGAGGCCAAGATTTCAGGCGTGACGCGCTGGTTTGCGCGTCTCCACGACCACATCAGCGCGCTACCGCCAGCCGCCGCGGCAGACGCCAGCACCACTGTCGAGCAGTACCTGGAGAGGCAGCACGCGGCGCTGGGCGCACAGCCAGCCAGCCGCGCTCGGGAGGCGTGGGCCGCCGACGCAACGCTGTGGCGCAAAGTGCAGGCGACCATCCGCTCGGTCACGGCGTCGTTCAACGACGTGTACGCGCTCAACACCGTGGTGTCCGACCTGATGGGGCTCACCAACACGCTGGCGGCCAGCGGCGGCTGCAGCGCGCTGGTGCGGCGCGAGGCCGCGTCGGCGCTGGTGCGCATGCTGGCGCCGCTGGCGCCGGCGTTCGCCGAGGAGTGCTGGAGCGTGCTGGGCCCGCCGGCGGCCCGCGGCGCCATCTTTGGCAACGCTGCGTTCCCTACGGCGGACGGGTCCGAGCGGCTGCTGGTGCCGGCGACGCAGAAGTGCGCGGTGCAGGTCAATGGCAAGCTGCGGGCGGTGGTCAGTGTGCCGGTGCCGGGCAAGGAGGTCCGCGGCGAGGCGTTGCGGGATTACATGATTGAGGAGATCATGATGACGGACGAGGGCCGGGCCAAGGTGGCTAGTGTGGTGGACTTGTCGAGGGTGAAGAAGGTTATTGTGGTGAAGAACGGGGCCACGGTGAACTTTGTGATGTAGTGGGGGGGGGTTGTAGTAGCGAGGGGAGCTAGTTTTGTAAGATTAGAGGGACATGTACGATTACTGTTAATAGACGATCACGGACTATACACAGCTGCACACTCTCAGGAACAGTCATTGAGGCTCACATGCACACACGTCACAAATCAGCTGCTCGCCAGGTCGAGTTCAAGTCATCTTCACATTCCCATTCCACACCTAAAAACACACACACCCTAATGTACACAGTTGATACCTCAACCCAAGCCCAGTCCCTCCTTTTGTTTTTCTTTTTCTTTTGGAAAAGTTCGTCTTCTTTTTTTGGCGCCAGGCAGGATGTCGTCCGCTTCCTTGATACCATGCATACACAGAAACAGCGCCCCAAGGAGATTTTGAGGAAGAAAGAAAAAAGAGGAGGGAATATAAAAAAAGGAGGAAAATAAAAGAAAAAGAAGAAGGGGAAAGATGGTGTAGAAAAGAAAAAAACACAGCAGAGAAAGAAGGTGGCGGCGTAGACGGACGGACGGACTCGTGGGACGGTGGTTGGGCGGCCCTTCCTCCGCTATGCCGGCCGGGGGGTTCTTTTCCCGTCCATGGGCCAATGCAGAAGCCGAAGTCGAAGCAGAAGCAGAAGAAGGCTGGGGCGGGGTATTGGCATCCCATAGTCATCCGGACTGTTCCAGCAGCGAGCTTAGAAGGGAACGTTGGGCATGGGCGGGGGGCTGCCGAGCTCGGCAGCAGCCTGGAGCTCCTCGGACTGGGACTCGACGGACAGGCCGAGGCCGATCTTGGGAGTTTGCTACAAAGGAGAGAGGGGGGGGGGCGAGGTTAGTTGAGGGGTCTTGGGGGGGGGGGGGGGGGGCCGGCTGGCAGGTCGTTTTCAAACTTACAGTCCGGTGGTCAACTCCGGCGGCAAAGG
>JAXHKQ010000125.1:0-50808 GCA_038407185.1 Chalaropsis ovoidea | reverse complement strand
GGGCAGACATGTATTTGTTCGTGAACATGCTACGATCAATGCGTCGAAGTGACTGTAGTTGAACGGGGCTATTGGACTAAAAGCAGTACTAGTGTGTAATCATGAATACCGAGATGGTCACAACTTGCTGACAATACATGATGATAAGTGTAGTCGTTCCATGGACGGGCGCAACGGACAATGACTGTCACAATACACAATCATTACTTTGACATAGTCTTCTCTCTCTACTCCAAGAACCAGGGACAGAGGCCTAGGAAAAAAAAAAAACCACTGGCAATAAAAGTAAACAAAGGTGAGACAGCGTTCAAATACAAAGAGGGTGGCTCACAACAAGGGGAGAAGACGCGGGAAAACAAGGCTAGCTAAAGTAGCAATAAAGAGGGAGAGGGAAGTGTGTGTATAGCGCCAACACAAAGGCGGAGTCTACTTGTACCCGTGACTTTGGGCCGTGCCATAGGCTTGTACTCGACAGCCATAGGCTTGGATTCAGTCAACAATGGGACATCCCAGTGCTAGGCTGTCTCAAGCTACAGGGAAGAAAAGCTACTAACAGGGACGGTATCAGCGATCGCCTCTCTAATTAGTGGTATCGAGTTAGTTAGCAGTGCCTGGATGACTCCAGACGTCATCTGGCTTATGCTTTATGCTCGAGAGAGGCAATAGGGGGCGATGCGCTACAGAAAAGTCTGAGAGGGCCATGTGAAGCTAGAGAGTTAGCAGTTGTTTGTGAAAAAGGCTAACAAAGACGCTGGCAGTATTAACAATGCACAGTCTGTCTTGTGGCAACAATGGTCACTTGAAGAAAAGAGTCTGCGCGGGCGGTATTGGTTACCTGATAGTGCAGTACAGTGTAGTGCCTCCTTGGCCTTTTTGGAGATTATGAGTCCACGGCACGCCCTGATATGCCTTCAACAAAAAGGCTTTTTTTTTTCTCCTCGTGTTGCTTTTCCTTTTGAAAGTGGGCTTTTGTTTCTTTTTTCTGCAGTGGTCTTTCCCACAAACAGAAGAGAAATAGTATGCGACGTTTCAAGCTTCTGCAAGTCCAGCTTGCCTGTTGCCCGCACGTGCATAAACGGGCGGGCCGCTGGAGCCACGGGTTGCAGAAATAATGATAGATAGCCTAGCATGGTACAGGATAGTAGGAGGAGGAGGAGGAGAGGAGAGGAGGGGGCAATACTTGTAAGCAAGTAATATACACTGGCTTGGAAGAGAGAAGCAACAGGAAGTGGGTGTGTATTGACCCGGAGACACCAGAGTTTGCCACATCCCAGCCTATAGATTGTCTTTTTTTTTTCTCCCTCTCTCTGTGATCTCGTCTAGAGATGGGACAATGCAAGTTAGATCGTAGGCCCTTCACGCTAGCAGAGTTTGCTCTGGGCGGGTTGAGCCTGCATTCGCTCGTTCATCCCCGAGACGGGCGTACAAAGAAGCAAGCATGAGGCAGGCCAAGATGGTTCTGGCCAGCCCGTCAAGGTCCTAGTCAGTGCGTACGACCCCGCTTACTAAATCCTGGGGAGAACGCAGCCATGGAGGAGGAGGGGTGAGAAGAAGAAACAGGTAGTCGGCGTCCAAGATCGACTGACATGGGTGGGGGGGTGTATGTGTATGGATAAGGGGTGGTGAACATGGTTATAGACAAAAAGCGAAGAAGAAGAAAAACAAAGCACAAGCACAAGCACGACAAGAGCCAAGAGACAAGAGGCGAGGGGGGAGGGGCTGGTCGACAAAACAAAGCAGAGAGCAGGGCCAAGAAAACGACAGAAGATGTGAAAAAGACATAGAAAAAAAAAAGAAAAAGCGACAAAAACACCAAAAGAAAGCATCACCAGGCTAAAGCAGCGAACACGACATGGTGCGTGAATGCCAGGCCCATGTTTCTTTCTCTTTCTATTTCGTTTCCTTTCTTTTCTGTTTAAAGTGACTTAGAAAGCGGACTTGGCGACATGTGAGCACACTTGGAAAAGGAATGTTGATATTGGGGAGGTGGTAGATCGTGTTTCGAGAGCAAGCCACATGCACACACACGTCAAAAGTACAGTGCACAAAGGTGATATATGAGAGGTGATGGATTCGGGGCTAGAGCAGAGGAGGGCGGGCGAGCGGACGGAAAAGTCGAAGCTGGTATGCCTGTATGTGCGTGTGTGTGTGTCTCTTGGGGAAGTCGAGCAGCACAATGCTAGCGGCCGTCCTGCTTTTCCTGGTCTCTCTTCTTTTGGAGCGGAGGAGCGCCAGGCTCTTCCTCCCCCGTGGCTAGATCGGTCAGTGCCTCATGTAGCAACGACATGTCATGTTTAGTATGCTGCCATTTTGGGTTCGAACACGAGCTTGACGGTGGGATATCTCCCTGTCCTCCTCTCTTCCTGGCCTCCTCTCTTCCTGTCCTCCTCTCCTCGCCTCTCCCTCTCCTCCTCCTCCTCCTCCCTCCCTCTCAGCCTTGCCCACACTAACTCACCATCACTGGAAATACGATCGTCTATCACGGCCTCGCTGTCTGCATGTGTGATGTACAGTACATCACATGTGTGTATCTACATGTATGTACGCCCATCAAACAGGAAGACGCTTGCGTTCCAGGGCGCCAGAAACGCAGGAACAAGTCCCCCTCTCCCCAAGCGTGTAAGATGGACGCACTATGAGGGTATTATTGCAATAAACTTCCCTAATTCCCCTCTTCCTCTGGCCGTGGCTTCTCGTTCTTCTACTGGTCCCTCTCGGCCCAAGGGAGGTGGGTGTCTGAGACATGCACCTCTCGGAGCTTCGGAATCGCGAGATTTGGTACCTGGCCTGCCTGTCTCTGTCTGGCCTGCCTATTTGCCCTGGTCTGCCCTGCCCTGGGGCTTGCTTCATGATCAACAGCCCGTCCAGGCAAGCTGAGGACGGACGAGACGGCTAGTATCAGTGTGAGGAACAAGAACATGCTGACACATCAGTGGGTGGTGCATCCCATAGTGCCGAGGCCTGTGATGATTTAGACTGTGGCCAAAGCCCATATATATGCGTCTATTGTCTGAGGCACTGCATGGATAGAGGGGCTTAGGCCGGGACGGGCGAGGGAGAGCGAGGGAACCCTTGTCGAGACTTGGCGTGGGCACCAAGTTCTTTGCGTCTGTTCTCTTGTTTTTCACGTTTCTTTAGGCTCTCAACAAAGACAGACCTTGCTTGCTTTGTCACGTTTGTTCGTCCAAAGTGCAGCAGAATACGGTAGCCGGGTTGGTGTGCCTGTGCCTGTGCCTGTGATGGTGTGTGTGTGTGTCTGTCTGTCTGTCTGTCTATGTTTGTATCTATTTCTGGGCCGTGCTCATCTGATCTCGCTCGGGGAAACACAGCTCAGGGTAGCTTGCCCTAAGCATTTCCAGTACTGTTATACCCATACGCAAACAAGTGCACAATAGGCCAATAGACACGCACATCCCAACGAAAGACAAGGACACCAACAGCAAATAACACCGCACTTGGCCATCTTCCATCTTATCATGTCTTGCCCTCATGTCCCATGTCCCTCTTCGTGGGAAACATCACCACAAGACCTTCAAGGGCGGCGCAAAAAGCCCGCGCTAGGATCTCCAGCACCAGCTAACTAAGCTTCCCTTCTCTCCTTGTCCCAGAGTGCGAGGCAGCGGGCGCAGGGAGCCCCCCCCCCCCCCCCCCCCCCACCCACCCCCCCCCCCCCCCCCCACCCCCCCCACCCCCCCCCCCCCCCCCCCCAGTTATGCGCTTGGACACCTACTACCCTTTGCCTTCTGGAAAAAGTCTACACCAACACAGTTCAATACCGAAACCATTCTTTTGTGGTGACAGTTCCCGCCCATTCATACATAAGCTGCGTCTGACAGAATTGAGCCACGATCCAGAGTTTGGTGGTCAAGCTTCATCGGAAGAACCTTGAAACTCAAATAGTCTCTAGGGTTGATATAGGATCTGGATTAGCCGCCCCGCCCCGCAAAAACGTGTCTCTTTTCTCCAATAAGGCGTCGTTAGATGAGATGGAATTTAAGCCAAGCCTGTGATGTGATGTGATGTGACTGGATCTTTTGCTCCGGGCCTTATCTGTAGTATGAGCCAGCAAAGAACATGGATATATGGGAGCTCTGCAACACAACACAAAGACCTCTGACTGGCTGTCTTCTGGCCCGACCCTCGGTTGCTTTTCCATCGCTCTTTCAACTTGTCCGCCTTATTGTTAGCTCTTAGCTTGACATGAGACGGGCTATGTGCCGGTTATTCCTTCCGGCAATGCCACAAAAAGCTCAGACCAGCCAAGGACAACTAGAGCTAGTGCCAGAACCGAACCCGAGTCTAGGGTTAGGCCCGAGCTGGGGCAAAGTCTAGACTTCATGACTGCATGGTGTTATTCGTCACGAACACCGCAAATATAGCGCAAGACATTGTCTCTGCTGTCCTCTTCCCTAGGCTACTCTGTGACTCAGTCCGGGATCAATGCAGTATTTGGGGTCACTGTTTGTGGTTGTAGAGCCTCTCCATTTGCTCTTCCAGTGGCTTCTATCTGCACCATATTGCCAGCGTCCCCTGCCGACACTGTCGATGACTTGGGCGTTCCCGCTGGCTCCGCTAGGTCCGCTTGCCTGGGCTGGGCTGGGCTGTAGTGGTGGATGCATGTTCTATGTATGATTTGTTTCTTCTCTGCTTCTCTGCTACTTCTCGCTTATGCCCCCCTCCTTGTGCATTCCACGTACCAATCGCCTCTCCTCTCTGCGTCTTGTCTCTGCTCTGCTCTGTGTGTGTCTCTTCGTCATCTCGTCCTAAGCCCAGAAGTGCCAAAACAGCCCAAAGCCGCCCAAAGCAGATCTCCAACACCTCCCAACTTGGAGCCAATCACAGCTCGAGATGCCCCCCTCTGCAGGGTAGCCCCAACGCCACCTGCCGTGAATACCGTTGCTTTTCCATTTTCCCGTTTGCCCATGTAAAGAGCAACTGCTCCTTTTCTGGCCCACGCATTAATTTTGTTGTGCCGCATTTTCCAGGCTCTTCTTTTTTTTTTCCCCTCTTGTCTATCCTAAACACCACTCGCCACTCATCACCCACCACTCGCCACGCATCATCCCCTCCATCTCGTCAACAACCATATACCGACTTGCCCTTTCGTCTGTGAGTGATCCTCCCCATATCAAGAGAACTAAACAAAGCAACCCCTGCTCGACAGCTCAGCTCCAGCAACCAGCAATCCCCCCTTCTCCCACATCTCATCTTTCCCGCCGCCTCAAGCTCTGGTCCCAGCCCTGCCTATATGTACACAGTCATATTTTTTTTTTCTCTTTTTTATCGTCTTTTTATCGGCCTCTCATCGCTAAAAACGCAGCACTGTTCAGCTTTTCACCCGGCTGAGTAAGGCCAAGCAAGGCCCTGTCCTTTCGCTCGCTCGTTCTTCTGGCTGGCTTTTCGGGGCCTGTTCCTATCTGTTCTTTGGTATTCCCTGCATGGTTCAGACAGCGACAGGCTTAAGTTAAGCTCATTCTCCTGTCGAATTCGAATCTCTGCCTCTGCCTCCTCGCTCGGCGAATCTTCTTCGTCCTGCATTTTTCTGCCTTCTCCTCAAGCATCTATCTGCCTTCACGGCGTCGACCTGGCCGTACATCATCATCATCACCATGGCTGAAAGATTCCATCCCTCCGAAATCCCACCACCACACCCTCCCACTCAAGCCATGAGCGACATGAATGTGACGGCGCCTGGCTTTTCTGTCCACGAAAAACGCACCAAGGGTAAGTTTAGGTTGCTATCCCTTGAAGCTGTAGCTGTCAAGTTTTGCCCCGCGCGCGGGATGGGTGTCGAAGATTCCATTCCATTCATCTCTATATCGCCAATATCGCCCAACGTCCATGATATCATTTCTTGAGTCTCTCGTCTGGGTCTCTCATCTGCATCTCCCATCTGAATCTCTCACCCGAGTCTCCCACCCGAGTCTCTCACGTCACTAAACCTCCACCCCTCATACTGATACTTTGTATAGATGGCCAAATTGCCAAGCGTAGAGGCCCCAAGCCTGACAGCAAACCCGCCCTAACCCGCCGTCAACAGCTAAACCGCCAAGCGCAAAGGTATACACATTTATTCACTCCTTCGCTCTTCACTGGCGGCAGTCTTCTTGCAGAATGTCTCATACTTACCATCACCACCACCACCAGAACTCATCGCGAACGCAAGGAACAGTATATTCGCAACCTCGAGGAAGAGGTGCTCAGGCTTCGTGCCTCGCTCCTTGAGAATAACAAGGAAAAAGACCTCGTCATGAACGTCAACAAAATGCTGCGCAGCGTTCTCGTCGAAAACGGCATCCCCCTCCCTCACCAGGTCGCCAATTCCCTGGCGCAACTCGATTCAATCATGATGAACGACGCCACGAGCAGTGTCTCTGGCCAAAGCAACACCCACACACTCACCTCTGGCATGACGGGCCAGACCCCCATTGTCTCGCCTCAACAGGGCATGCCTTACTCGACAACAGATGTCTACCAAGCCGGAAACCCCGCCGCCCCATCCATTCCAAGACCCATGCTGGACCAAGAGCAGGCCGGCATCGAATTCGTTCTAACGTACGAAAACCAAAACCGGGCTCGTGCCTATCTCTCCCCGCCCCCTTAGTGATCACCGCTAGTTGGATAATCCGAGACTCATCTTCACTTGAATCAATAATCGATGTAATTATCGAAATATTTGGATGTTGGAATGCTTCCCGGGTTTTTCCTTCTTGTGTGTGTGGACTTCCTTTCCATCCCACAAACTACACCCATTTCACCACATTCTCTTCTTGTATATTTGTTTTTTTTTGGCTGCTGTATCTTGTTCGTTACTCTTCCTGATCCTACTCACACTCATTTCTTTACCCTCACACTACCCTTTCTGCCATTGGCGACATTGGTCTCAAGAAACAATGGGCCCTGCATTCCTTGCGCTTCCTGGTCATCAAAGCTCATTACATACGATGGACGTGGTAAGCTAACTTTCTGCTCTTCTTTTCTCCGTCTAGTCTTGAGCGGCCTTGCATGGGACATTTACCATTCCTCCTGGAACGTACCAGCGACTCTCCAGAGCCTATGCCTTGTGGTCACGGTCTGATGCTGTCATGCCCGCCCCATCCTTACTCCAAGTTGCCTCCTGATGCTCCGTGGAGCTCCAAGTTTGTCCCCAACCCCGAGCCTCGTTCCGATGCCGAGGGCCAGATGAACCAGATGACTTGGGACACTTCCAAGAGTGGCCTGGCCAGACTTCTTGAGCTGTCTTCCCAGTTTGACCTGGACGGAGAAATCACGCCCGTGCAAGCTTGGAGCCTCATCTCTTGTGATGAACGCTTTGGCCAGCTCGCCCGGGAGGATCTGATCAAGCTTGCGGCTGATCTTGGTGATAAGGTTCACTGCTTTGGGTATGTATCAACCATATGCGTGACACTACTTTTTTTAAGTGTGCAAAAGCGTTTCTAACAGTCTCTATAGCTTCGGTGCTGTTGTGGAGGACTTTGAGGTCCGGGATGCCTTGGAAAACGTCCTGGCTCAATCTGAGATGGTCCGAGCTACCGCTTAAACACCAACGACGATCTAAACGCGGCGATGTTTTGTTTATTTACTTGCAGGTGGCGCTCAAGCTGGACTGCTTCTTATTTATGTTTGGCCTTCTTTTTCATATCACAATCGCAGAATATATTTGTTTCCCCGTCCGGTTCCTGTGACTTGCAAGCAACAATGAAATGAATGCTCGATGTACTCTCACCAACCCAAGTGTAACCCTAGCCGGCAGATAAGATAAGAGAGCTAGCTGCGTACTCGTATTTAGTTAGTGCCACAATACGACAAGTGGCGCAAGTGGCTCGACTCCACAATTTCACCCCTCGTCCATCCACATTTTCACGATTCGGGAAAAAATTCGATTATCCCACTATCTCAGGCCCTGTTTGCTTGCAGTCTTGAACGGCCCTTTGACTACGCGATCCTCGTTGAAGCATTAAGGCCCCCTCTTTTTTTTTTTCCTGCGACGTCACCGGAACACAGAGGAAACTTCTGGGTTCATTTGATTCTTTTCTTTCCCCCCCTCCCTTTGCCCTTTGTCCTCTTTTACCTTCTTCCACAACATAATAATCCCCCCGCCATCATGGATTACCTCAAGCTCGCCGAACAGTGCCCCGCCAACGACGGCTGGGGTCAGGCTGTTACCGACAGCACCACCCTGAACGGTGTTCCCTATGCGCCCTTCTCCAAGGGCGACAAGCTTGGCCGCATGGCCGACTGGACCAGCGATGGCAAGGAACGTGACGGCCGTGGCAAGCAGTTCAACCGCAACTTTAGAGGTATGGCGCCCTCTCCCACCGTTGTCCCCCGCTATTGCCTCTTGATAGCTGGCGATACCCCAGCATATCCCGTGGCGTGTCTACCTTTTTACATGGCCATGTCCATACTGACTCTCACCCTCGCCCCTTCATAGATCAGCAGGTGTACGGTGCCAACCACGCCCTCACCTTCACCGTCCCCGCAACCGAAGACGAGTCGACCTTCTCCGTTGTCAGCAACGTCCGCGATTCCGCCAAGTCCAAGTTCGGCCGTGGTGCCGTCTTCACCCGTGGCGGTGCCCGTGGCGCCTCGCGCCTCAACCGTGTCGAGGCCCGGCCCGGACGCCAGCAGATGTCGCGCACCTCGCGTGGTGGCGCGTCTGGCGGCTACGGCTACGACCGTGGCGGCCGTGGCGGCGGCGGTGCCCGCGGTGGCCGCCGCTTCGGTTGGAAGGACTACGACCGTCCTGCCCGCAACCGTGATGCTAGCATTAACGTCAAGCCTGAGTGGCAACTACTGGAGGAGATTGACTTCAACCGCCTGGGCAAGCTGAACCTGGATACCGAGGATGGCGAGGACCTGGACAACTGCGGTTTCCTGTACCACTACGACCGTTCGTTTGACAAGCCCCCCACCAAGGGCTCCGAGAAGAAGCTGCAGCCTCTTGACCGTGCTGCGTACAATGTCACCACCACCTCCGACCCCATCATCCAGAAGCTTGCCGATAGTGACGAGGCCACCATCTTTGCCACCGACAGCATCCTGTCCATGCTCATGTGCGCTCCCCGCTCGGTCTACCCCTGGGATATTGTCATTGTCAGACAAGGCAAAAAGATTTTCTTCGACAAGCGTGAGAACGCTGCCCTTGATATGGTCACGGTCAACGAGAACGCTGTCGACAGCCCCCTGGATGCCACCGACGGCAACAAGGATGCCATCAACCAGCCCAGCGCCCTGGCCGACGAGGCCACCTACATTAACCACAACTTTGTCAACCAGGTTGTCATTGAGAAGGACACCAACAAGGTGTCGATGGAGAGCAGCAACCCCTTCTACAACCCCTCTGAGGAGACCGAGCCCCCGGCCAGCAAGGCTTACAAGTACCGCCGTTTCGACCTGTCGACTTCCGAGGAGGACCCCGTGCACCTGATTGTCAGAACCGAGCTGGACGCTGTCATCAAGAACCCCACCAGCGGCGAGGAGCAGTTCTTGACGGTCAAGGCCCTGAACGAGTTCGACAGCAAGGCTGCCGGCAGCGGCGGTGCCCTCGACTGGCGGACGAAGCTGGCGTTGCAGCGTGGTGCTGTTGTCGCGACCGAGATGAAGAACAACTCCTGCAAGCTGGCCCGCTGGACGGTGCAGAGCATTCTGGCCAGCGCTGACCAGATGAAGCTTGGGTAAGTGGCCTTGGGAGGGAGCCCTGGTGCAGGTATTCCGATTTTCAAGATGTGTGCAATGTATAACTAACAGTGTTTCCCCCCCCCCCCGGTCTAGTTTCGTGTCTCGTGCCAACCCGCGCATCAACGACAAGCACGTCATCCTGGGCGTTGTTGGCTGGAAGCCGCGCGACTTTGCCCGCCAGATGAACCTGTCGCTGTCCAACGGCTGGGGCATTGTCCGCACCATTGCCGACATGTGCCTGAAGCGCGAGGAGGACGGCAAGTTCGTCCTGGCCAAGGACCCCAACAAGCCGGTGCTGCGCCTGTACGAGGTGCCCGCGGGAACCTTTGAGGAGGAGGACGAGGAGGAGCAGGAGGAGGAGATTGCCGAGGAGGGCGAGGAACAGCAGTAGACAGAACGAGGTGAAAAGACGGAAAGGAAGACAGCAAGGACAGGCTGGATATGCAAACAGGGCAATACGGGGCAGGAGATGTGTCTTCTCTCTCTCCCCCTCCCTCTCTCTATCTCTCTCTCTGCCTTGTCCGAGGCACGTCTTGCCGCCGTCTTCTTTTTTCTCTGTTGGCCGTGTTTTATTCTCTTCTGCTGGTTTTGTTCATTTTCCTTTGCGTGGGTTTGTTTTCTTTGCTGGTATGCGGTAATATGGCTTTCATGAGTTGCAAAGTTCCAACAAAATTTCGGGGACCTGACGAACCTAGAGTACATGGGATGTCCCAGGCTGTTCTTTTAGGAGGACAGCTTTTCTTTTTTGGTGGATGGAAAAGCAAATTATGTTTCTTTCTCTCTTCATATACGGTATCCTTAAGGCGGCGAGGTGTGCATGGAGGGGGGGGGTCACGGGTGACGAGGAGAGGTCACTGATGAAGAGGAGAGGTGGCCTTGGGATGATGAGGTAAGTCAAACTTTTATATGACGACATGAGGCAGATATCTTTTCCTTCTCACGATCGCCGAGAGCCTTGATTGAGTGGCTCTCCCTGGTATGCAAGTACATCAAAACTAAACAAATCTAAGCCAATGCCAATAACGATTACAAACAGCAAACAAACACGGATATCGTCAAGAGAGCCTCACGCCCCCGATCATAACAGCTTCGGCGCATCGCTGTTGTCCGACGAATGGACCACGCCTTCATACACTTCGGCGCGAGCCTCGACGTTGGCAATGGCACTCTGCAAGGCATTGGTCAGGTCGACGTGGAACAGCGGCCTGTTCAGGCCGTGGACAACGGCGCCACGCCGTCTGTGGCGCAGACGACTCGGGTTGCCGCCAGACAGCGGGACAGGAGAGATGGCCTCTTCATCGGGCGCCCGGGCGGCCGCGACGTGGTCGTTGGCTTCCTTCTCGGCCACGGACGCCGCGGATTCCTCGCCGCCCAGCTCGGCCACGCTGAAGATGGACTTCCAGCGGGACTGCAAGCCCTGGGTCCCGATGTTCTGCTCGAGCGGGTAGCCGAAGCCGGCCGACGCCAGCGCGCGCTTGGTCCAGCGGTTGTTGATGCAGGCGATGTGCCAGTCCACGGGCTCTGGCGCGGCGTAGCGGTCCAGCTGGTTGCGCACGTCGATGAGTAGCTGCACCGAGGTGATGTCGACGTTGTTGACGGACGAGAAGTCGAGAATGACGGCCTTGAGCGTCGGCTTGCTGGCGTCGTCATCGTCGATGGCCGCATTGGTGGCGGTTGCGTCGTCGCCGCCGCGCACGGCCTTTTTGGCCTTCTTCGGCCCAGGGTCGTTCCACGGCCGGTCGCCGGGGTTGGCATATGTCTGCGGCGCAGTGCGGCGGGTCTTCTCAAAGATGGTGCGCGTGAAATACGACAGCGTGTGGCTGGCGTTGGGGTAGTTGAAGCCCTCGGACAGGCGGTAGATGAAGATGCCGGGGTACGGGCTTTCAACGACAACAAGCGGGTTCGAGCCGTCGCCGTGGTTGACGGGCAGGAAGACATTGCGCACGCCTGCATTGGCAGGCGACGACTTGAAGGTTCCGTAGGCGCCGACGTCGTCGGTGTGGTGCTCGCCAATGACGCGATCGTTGAGCACGGACTGGATGCGCACGCGGCCCAGGAAGTCGCCGCGCGCCTTGAGAATGCGGAAGAGCATGACGGCCATGGAGATGCACACGGTCGAGTAGATGCCGTTCTCAATGGAGGAGAAGATGCTGACAAACACGCCGACGAAGAAGATGAGCACCTCGATGGGCGACACGCGCCAGAACTGGTAGACGGTGTTGGGAGGCGTGATCAGGTCCATGACGGCGTGGATGATGACGGCAGCCAGGGCTGCCTTGGGGATGTAGAAGAAGACAGTCGGGAGGGCATACACAGCCAGGACAACAATCACAGCGGTGATGACGCTGGCAAAGGGGGTCCGGACCCCGGCCTTGGACTTGATGGCCGTGCGGGAGAAGGAGCCGGTGGCAGGGTAGGCGCCCAGGAAGGGCCCGAGCAGGTTGGTCACGCCAATGGCAACCATCTCCTGCGACGGATTGATGGTGTAGTCGTTGATGCGGCCAAATGACTTGGAGATGGCGATGTGCTCGACCACCAGCACAATCACGGTGGCCGGCAGGTACGAGCCGACAACGCTGCAGGTGTGGCTGTTGATGTTGGGCACGCCGGCATGCTTGAAGCCGCGCGGCACGTGGCCAATCAGCTTGAAGGCCGGGCTGCTGCGCTGGTGGCGGTTGACGAGCCAGCTGATGAGCGTGTACAGCAGGATGACAAAGACGGTGCGCAGGGTGTTGGTGAAGAAGAGCGAGCGCTTGTGCTGCGGCCAGCGCTTGGCCGCCAGGTTGATGCTGGTGCGGATGAGGTACAGCATGACCAGGGCGGTGATGCCGATGGCGGCGTCCAGCTTGGCGGTGTTGAAGCGCTTGAGCGAGTTGATGAAGACCAGGTAGGCGGGGTCGCGCGTGTCGATGCCCTTGAGGCCCATCAGCGAAGATAGCTGGCCGCTGGCGATGGACAGGGCGGAGCCGGTCATGAAGGCGGAGAGCGACGTCAGCGAAATCAGGTCGACGATCCAGCCGCAGCGGATCAGGCCGATGAAGCAGATGATGCCGCCGGCCAGGATGGCCAGGGTGCCGGCGATGTCGGTGGCGGAGATGTCGGGGTGGCTGGCCTGGATATCGACGATGGCGTTGCCGACAAGCGTGGACATGACAGCAACAGGCTACAGAGCGGGGAGCGGAGAAGACGGGGGATTAGTCATTGTCTATCACATGCAGGCGGCAGTGACTGTGACTTACACCAATGGTGATGTCCTTGGACGTGGCGAAGATCCAATACAGCGCAACGCCCATGAAAGATGAGTACAGGCCGTATTCAGGCGGTAGATTGGCCAGCAGGGCGTAGGCCATGCCCTGGGGCACGACAACAGCGCCTATAGTGCAGCCTGTTACAGGGGGTAAGGGTGTTAGCGGCCAGCGGGCTACAGTGGGTTACAGTGGTTGCACAAGGAATACAGGGGGACCATATCGGAGGTCCGCCCGTCTTAGCCAAGGCCACCAAGACTTACCGGCAACAAGATCGCCCGTGAACCACGTCAAGTTATAGAAGCGCGCCCAGTTGAGGAACGGGAACAGGCTGAGGATGTAGGCAAAAATGCCGTTGCCGGAGGGCACCTGGCCGCGCAGCCACTCGACCGTGGTGGGCTCTTCCTCGACAAACGTATCGGTATCGGCCGTTGCAATGGAGAAGACGCTTTCGCCGCGAGTCACGCCGTCGTGGCCGTGGTCGTCGAGCTTGATGCCGAGGGCCTTGGCCAGCATGTGGCCGGCCTGGGCGGATTTGCTTGCCATGGGGAGGAGGAGGGGGGGAGGAGCAGTCTGGTTCCAACAACAGCAAAAAGTGCTGCTGCAAAGCAAGAAAAGAGACCCAAGATGCGGAGAGAACGAGGGGATATATATACGCAAAGAAAAAAGAAGAAGAAAAAAGAAAAAAGAAAACAAGGCGCAGATCAGGTGGACAAATCGAGTACCACCTTAAGCTCCAGAGAGTCTGTCTCGCGACTGAGTGACTTGACGTGAGCCTGGAGCAGATCCAATATACGATTCTCCAAACAACAGAGAACAATACAGAGGAACAATAGCAAGGGAAGAGGGAAAAAGAAACAGGACAAGAAAAAGCGAGAGCGCTGGGGACGGAGGGCCGATTATATCCCCCCAAAGACGTGATGCGGTGCCTCTCGGCCAAAGCCCACCCAAGCTTAACCTCTAACAAGAAAGCCTCGAAGCTAGGCAGGGTTGACCTTTACCGTGTGGCTCTGCTGCTACGCAATAAGAATAAGAATAAAAAGCTCTGCAACTTTGCCGTCCCAAAACGGCGGCCGAGGGCAAGCGTCCGAGATAAATTCGAGCAATTTAAGTGCTAGTTGTATTTTTTATATTGGCGGAGGAGTCGAGCGGCGATGTCGCCATCGATCCTGTTGCAGTAAGAAAGCAGAGGGGAAATAAAGAAGACAGAAAATAAAGAGGGAGGCAAGCAAATGAACAGCCGGCCGGCTGCGTGCTGTGTGTGCTGTGCTGTCTTGTTAAGCCGGCCTTTCGCGGTGACAGCCGGCTCTGCCTCGGGATGGGGAAACAAGAGCGCATGACAAGCTTTCTGTCAAACGTCAGCCAAGACAGTCTCTCTCTCTTTCTCTCTCTCTCTGCCGCAGATGCTTTCCTCTTGCTCTGCTATTCGTCACGTCTTGTGCGCTCTCCGCCTCCGCAGCACGGCTCTTGCAGAATCTTGGCTCCTCGTCAAAGACTTGGCAGAAGCTTAGCATGTAGTACATGAACCACCCATGAACTACTTACATTCCTCGTCATGGACACATCCTGGCTTTAAGAGCCGCCCGGGTGCCAACTGGCTGAGCTTCTCGACATCTGGCCGACATATGGTGTCTGTTGACTTTCACCCGGCCGCAGCCAATCAGAGCCCGTCAAAGCCGCAACTTGCATCAATAGCCTAGTCCATTGCGCCATTGCGGATCAACTCCACTTTTACGCCTCTGAATGCAGAGAAAGTCGCCGTCCACTGTCAAGTTTTTCGTCCCTCTCTGCGCTTGTCGAGCAGTGTCTCGTCGGCGGTGTTCCAGGCCTAGCCGTTCAAGCCGAGGGGTGCAGAAACCCTAGTGGAAGGGCAACATTAGGGTGGGCCATGCCTCTTAGGGTCCATCAACCCTTGTACCACTCAAAAACGCGTCCGACGTTGGACAAACACACGCGCGCCTTCCAAAATATTTAACACTCAAACTTAATCCCAGCCCCCATGCATGCAACAGCCCGGGCATTATATTGATCGGCCAACCTTTTGCATACATACACACAAACACAAAACAAACACACACAAGCACAAAGCCGAGTCAACAAAACAAAGGCCAGTCATAACATCAACATAAAAATATCCTCGACCACCATCTTTCCCAGTCTGTCTACCCCGCCAAAAAACCAGGGATCAACACTGCCACAGCTTTTCTTTGTTTGTGCTGAAAGGAGCTGCAACCACACAAAGACCACGACCATAGAATCACACTGCCAAAGCAGGCTTGAGCTCAGAAATAGCCTGCTCAAAGTAAACAACGCATCTCGAACACAGTAAACTTTGAAACCAGCCCTCCTCCGCACACCCAAGGGTTGTTCCCCTTCTCCCGCGCCGTCCCTCCCCGACAACACCGTCCCTCCCCCGCGCATCCGCCACAATGCCGAGTCCAACGCGCAACACCCACTCTCCGTCCATGCTCCCGCATTCCTCTTCCGCCTTGCTCGCCGTAGACATCACTGCGCCGGCACCGCCCCGGACCCAGCGAACCCTGCGCAAGCTTCAATCTGCCCATAGCCTGGGCGCGAAAGCCTCCAGCCAAACGTACCCCGCAACTCCCGTCGAAAGCCTCCACACACAATACCGCCAGCACCAAGCCGGCCAAGCACCACTCAAGCAGCGTAGCTCGCAGCTTCCGCAGCCTTCTCCCTCAGCCTTCTCTTCAAGCTTCCACCAGCACCAGCAGGCCGCCACGCCACCGCGCCATCAACTGCACCACCAGACCTCGCAAACCTTCCATTCTTCCCGAACCTCATCACAAATACCAGCGCATGTCCAGCCGCAGAAGCAGAAACCGCTACCACAGCTGCAATCATCACCACTGGCCCGTAATGGCTCGCCACAGAAGAAAGACACCGCACACCTTTCAGGCCCGTCGCCACTGAACAGACGCACTCGCGCCAACAGCGATGCCAACAGTACCGCGCTGCCGCTTGACTCCAGTCCCCTTACGAGGAAACCCAAGCGACCGCAATATGCAAATCTCGGCATGTCCATACAGGCGATTGTGCGTGACGGCCCGCCTGACGGGGACTACCTTGGCACCCTGGAGACTGCCCGGTACAAGATCTTGGAGGAAGGGATCAAGAGCGACAGTGACGGCATGGTGAGTCTATTGCTTTTTTGTTGAATCAAAATTACGCCCTAGCCAATGCTAACCAACCCACAAACAGTCCTCAGTTCGCATCTACGCATGGCTGATCCTCCTCAACACCCCAATAATGGCAACCGACGAATATCTTGCCCTCATCCACCGTGGCGCCTCTCCGGCATACGCCAAAATCCGCAATGATACCTTCCGCACACTAACCACCGACCCTCTCTTCCGTCGGCGTGTCAGTGAAGCCAGCCTGATTCGGCTTCTCAATGCCATTGCCTGGCGACTGCACGATGGCCGAGAAAAGACGCGCCGCGAGCGGTCTTCCCTGGCTGGGGGAGGCACTGTCGGCAACTTCATTGGCACTGGCGATATCAACGAGCCCAGCCCAGGCACCGATTCATCCGTACATTCATCCCCAGCAGCCAAAAACCGTGCGCGCGCACTCACGCTGACTACCGAGGGATCGGAGCAGAACGTCACACCAGAGCCCGGCACATATGTCCAGGGCATGAATGTTCTCGCTGCGCCGTTCCTGTATGCCGCCCGAAGCGAGGCCGAGGCCTTCACGGCATTCTACGCCCTACTCACGCGCGAGTGCCCTGGCTACATCCGTGGCGCAATGGAGGGCGTCCACCGTGGCCTGGCGCTGGTCGACAAGGTCTTGGCCATTGTCGACAAGCAGCTGAGCATGTACCTGCTGAGCCGCAGCCTCCGCGCAGAGATCTATGCCTTCCCGTCTGTCTTGACGCTCAGCGCCTGTACACCGCCGTTGCCCGAGGTGCTGAAGCTGTGGGACTTTCTGTTTGCGTACGGACCACATCTGAATATCCTGTGTATTGTTGCGCAGCTGTACATTATGCGCGATCAAATCCTGGCATCGCCTACGTAAGTCAAAGAACTGCCGCCTCTCTTATTGGCCATCTTGCCAGTCTAGTCTACCATATCGCTAATCTTTCTTCCGCGTGTAGGCCAAGCAATCTACTTCGCTCGTTTCCCGCTCTGCAGGCCGAGCAGATCAAGAAGCTTACCATCTCTTTTGTGCAGCGCATCCCCCGAGACATTTACGCCGAGATTGTAGACCACGCTCGCTGATGTCTCTACGAGAGAGTTGGAAATGCGTCACCCCATGGCTCGGCATTCTCCTCTGTCTGTGTCTTGGAGGCCACCTCTGTCTCGTGCTGTATTACTGTCCCGTGGTTTCATATACTATTTATGGTCAAAGCCCGACTCTGCCTCGGCGCTCAGCGGGCTGTAGCCCTGTTTCCCTTCTTCTCAGGCCGCTAGATTTGTTGGAGAGGTGCGAATTTGGGGTTCTCGTGGCCTTGGCTGAATCTTCTAAATTTACTCTTACTCTATAAAAGCAGCGTCGTGTTCTTGTTCTTGTTTCGTTTGCTTAGTCCTCATTTCGTCTCTGTGCGTGTGGCACAGCTTTTGTTTTTCTTTGTTTTTTGCAGCATATTATGAAGTTCCATGACGTCATTTGCGTAAAACAGAGAATCACCAGCCAGAGAGCAAAAAAGAAGGCAAAGACACGGAAAAAAAAAAGAAATTCTGTGGTTTCTAAGACGTAAATGGTGATTGTTGATGCATAAAGGATAAGGCACAAAGATATGATCCAGATAATGAATGTATATGACAGACACGAAACAAGGTAACAAGGTAACAAAAAAAAGAAACACCACAACTCTGTTCTGTTCTGTTCATCCCACATAGCTCAAGTTTTTTCTCTTTTCTATTCCCCTTTTCTCCCTTTTCTTTTTTTGGGGGGAGGGGACATCTTACTCTACTTCTTCTCATCTCGTCACGCCTCTTAGAACACAGGCACGGGACAGCCGCCCTCGGCCCGCGCAAAGGCGTTGGAGAAGAACTCCTGCATGGCTACGTAGTGGAACAGGATGCCGCCCAGCACGGCAAAATGCCACAGGTTGTGGCTGCCGCCGACGTAGTCGAACATGCCCGGGTACCAGCACTCGGGGATCTTGCTGGCGTATACCAGAGCGCCGACAAAGTAGACCATGACGGACGAGAAGATGGGCTTGTAGAACTCGTACACAAAGTCGGCGCCGTGGGTGTAGTTGAGCTGCAGCACGGGCAGGAAGCCGGTAAGGGCAAGGCCGGCAAAGAAGGCCACGCGCAGCCAGGCCATGTCCTGCTTATTAAAGTAGGGGTGCCACGGCATGATGACGCCTCCGAGGCCCAGCAGGCCCGTGGTGGTCATGTAGGTCCAGCGACTGGTGGGGTCGCAGTAAAAGACGGTCCACTCCGTAGTGGCGATGGATGCTGCGATCAGGACACTGATTCCCGTGTAGTCGATGCAGGCAAAGATGGAGATGGCGTCAACGTCGGCGACGGCGTTCATGGTGTGCCAGATGGTGGAGCAGGCGAGCGTCAGGCCGGCAGTGAAAAAGAAGGAAGCGGCAATGAGCACGTCGGTAGTGCTGCTGTTCTGGAAGTTGTGGCTCATGGGGTAGAAATAAAAGGCGATTGCGAGCACGACCACAAAGCCGACGGCGTGCGACCAGATGTTGATGGTCTCGTTGGACAGGCCAAACATGCTGCGCACACAGTCGACTTTGCTCTCGGTGAAACGGTAGCCGGACTGGATGTGGGGGTTGATGCGCCAGGGGATTGGCAGGTCCTCGTACAGAATCAGGCCCTGTTCTCGTGCGCGGGTGACGGCGCGTTGGATGGCGTCCTCCAAAGACTCGGCGGCATGGATGGCGCTCTGCAGGCCCTCGTCCATGATCCGCAGGGACTCGTCCATCAACTGGCCGGCAGCGGAGGCCAGGCCACGCTCACGCATTTTATGCGCGCGGTTCTCGAAATCGTTCAGCATCTCGTCCAGCAACTCGATGGCAACCTTGGCTTTCTCGTTCAGAGACTCTGCTGCAGACATGGCTTCGTGGCACCCGGCCTCGATTGTTTCGACCATGACCTGCAGTCTTCTGCGACCAGCGCCAATCATCTCTTCTGAAGCAGCGGCACACCGGTTACGAACGGTCTTGAGGGTGTCGAGGGCAATGGATATGCTTTCGTCGAGGTCAGGCTCGACATAGTGGCTTTCGATGTACTGTAGGCGGCGGTCAAGCTCGTCGAGAAACACATCGACCTAGGCGGGTGTTAGACATGTGCATGGTGCGTGGATACACGGGGGGAGGGGGACAGGGAGAGGGAGCGCTGTACCTTTAGCAGGAGGTTGTCTTCGCCGTCTATGATGTTGCGCATAAGGGACATCCGCCGCCGTTGCACGAATAGAGAATGCCGCCGGCGCTGGTGTGCTGAAGATGTGGAAAAGTCTTGTGGTTGTAGGCCGGAGCTGCAGGCGTCGTCATGGCACATCTCGGCGATGATATCAGAGGGCATCTCCATGCTGGCGACAGCGGTCGCGGATTTCGAGGACGGCATGTGTAGAATGAGGGCGAGGAAGCGAGTTTTGCTTGTGACTTGTTGAGGCTATGGCGCAAGGGCTCTGGGACGTGGCGGAGTTGGTTGATGATGCTTCTATTTCAGAGACGCTCTACAAGCAGGAGAGACGGGCCCAAGGAAACCGGCTGGGCATCGATAAGACAGGCTGTCTGGCTATAAAAAGTACTGGTGTGATGGAGATATAGCCGCAGAGAAAATATGTGCAGACGACAAGGCAAGACAGAAAAACAAGAAGAAAAAAACAAGGAAGAGACTGTGACTGGCTTCTCTCGTATTGTGGTTGAAGAAAGAAAGAAAGAAAACAACCGAGAACAGAGGCCAATGCTATTTGCATAAGAACCAGTGTGATTGAAACGAACACTGGCTAGGCCAAGTGAAGAGAAGAGGGCGGGTGAAGGTGAAGGTGAAGATGAGGGGAGACACACAGAAAGAGAGGAAGAAAGTCAAGCCAGGACAAGACAAGACAAGACAAGACAAGACAAAGGCCGAGAAATAAAGAGATGGAGGAGGAAAGGGCAAGATGATCAATCATAAATCGTTGTGCACGCTATAAAAATGAAACTGTGCTTGTTATGATAATCAGCACTGCGAATCCTGGGTTGACAAGCGCCGGTTGATGGTGGGAAATTGAGGGCTTACAGCGGGTCGGGGGCGCTGGAGATGGCGAAGAAGCACTGGAGATAACACTGAAGAAACCAGAGATGCACTGAAATGCACTGGAAATGCACTGGAGACACCCTGAAGTCACACTAAAATGCGCTGGAGATACACTAAAACTTCACTGCTCAACCCCTGCCACCTCTCTCCAGTGCCCACTTTTGGCGGCAAGTCCTTCCTTCCTACACAGAATTGTGGGCTCGGTCAAGCCAGCCCCAAGCCCGTTGAAGTTGGCTTTGGCATTGGCGTTGGCGTTGGAGGCTGCCAAGCTTGGAGCTTGCCTCATTCTGGTCATTGCTCCTTTCTTTTCCTGTATTGTCTGGGTTTCTTTGGGGGTTCTTTGGGGGGATTTCTGGCTTTTCTTGGCCTTCTTTTAGTGGTTAAGCCCTGATCCAAGCCCTGGAACCGGCTCCACCAATCGGCTCCAGGCCTTTGACCTTGTGCTTGTGTGCCTGTGTGTCTCCGTTTTCTACCGCCCTTCTCCTCCCCCTCCTCCTCCCAAAGCTTTGTCAATCCAAAAATCAATGACAAGAGAAAGAGAGATGCAGAGGAATCGAGCCCCCCTTCCATTGTCGCTGTCCCGTGTTGCCTGTCTGTCTGTAGCAATATAACATGCATTGCGGTCGCATGCGTGTGTACACAGGTACATATGTACCTACGTGAAACTGATCCGGCTTGGACTTATTGATGCCGTGAGGCTCTCATCATTTTCCCCTTTTTCTTGTCTTATTCGGCATAGCGCTCCTGTACCCTTTGTTTATCTTTTCTGCTGCTGACTTGCTTATGTCCATGTCATTTACACTCTTGGTCACATTCATGCTCACAACTCACTCTCACAACTCACTCTCACAACTCACTCTCACAACTCACTCACTCTCACTCTCACTCTCACTTCCACTTCCACTCATTCTGATCTTCATTCTCCCCGCTGCGCAAACTACCCCAACATGTCCCCATATTAACCGATTACAATCAGAAAATGCTATATCAAACATCACCCTTCTTCTCCATCTTCCACCCCACTTCTCTACATGTACTCTATCCAAGGCCCGTTATCCCCAGCGGCATGAGCGCTATAACGACAACAAAAAAGACCCTCTTCCTTCTTCCTCCTTCCTTCCCATGCAATATTTGTCCTCAACAACTTCCTCCTTCCTCATTCGCTTCAACCGACGACTTGCGTGTTGCATTTTCCCGTTCTTTTGCCGGACATAAGAGCTTTTCAAGGTTCCATTGCTCTCTGCTGCCAAGATCACAGCACAAAATATGTAGACAGCGTGCTTTATTTGACTTGACTTGACTTTACTTCACTTGAGTCTCCCACTTGACTTCGACTATCTTATCCTTCTTCTACTATTCTTCTTGCCATGCTATTATCCTATTTCGGGTAAATAATGCATCATTAACTACAATTCATCACCATCAAACCCTAAACAATCATTAACAAGATAACCCTACATCAGCCCGTCGAGCTTCCGTTTTTTTGTGGAGGAGACAACGGGTCCCTCCCTGTTGAACACCCTGATGGGCTTGGTCCCTTGTTGAGTTCAAAGTATCAAGCTTAATTTGTTTGTACATGCTTATCAGGAATTTCATCACTGTGAACTTATCGTACCATAGCCATCAACATAAAATGCTGTCGACTTGTACTCACCTGTTTTGTGTACCATTGTCTCATTGTGTTAATAAACGCTAGCCAAGTATTTTCCCATTGTATCAATAAATTGCAACCGAGTCTTCTCAAGCTATTTACAACAATGTCTTTCAGTGTCCAGCTTCTACCTCCATATCCACTAAAACCTCACTCTATACACTAAAGTGTAGTCGGAATAGTGGGACCGGTCACTCCCAGGCAAGGCTGAACTTATTGCTTTGCGCAAAATCGCACGAACCTTACTAATCTCTAATCTTGAGTCGCATGTAGAACGTCATCATCAATTCTTCGTAATTGAACTTCTCCCTTATACCCTTCCTTCTTTTACCTGTTATCCTTCTCATTAACCCGTCGCCTACCTTAATCCCGGCTCAAAATTCATACTTCCATCAACCATGGGCGCCAAAGTCATCACCGATCCCGGGCTCTCGAGCACCATCGACATCTCAACCCAGGCACAGCAGGTCGCTCAGCAACTGGCAGAGGTACTAGAAGCCTGCCTTGCCAGTGAAAATGGCATCTCAGACCAAGACAAAACTGCCCTCATGGCCATGTACCAGGAGCTTGACAGCGAACTGGCGCGCTTGAGAATGTTGAACCGCTCCGCCATCATGACCGCTCGTGAAACCAAGTCGCATACCGCCGAGGCCCGACAAGAAGTCGATCGGTTACATCTGCAGCTGCAGAATCTATACTACGAACAGCGACATCTCCAGGGCGAGATAGAAGCCTGTAACTCATATGAGTATGTCCCATTCAAACCACAGATTTACTTTGACAACAGATACTGGTGTACCGAGAACTAGCCATTACCTCTATTTCTACAAAGCTAACATCCTATCTTGCAGCCACTCTTATCAGAAACTCCCTCTAATGCCCGTCGAAGAGTTCATCGCCTTATACCCCCAACATGCCAACGCAGATGAAGACACACTCATGGTGGCGCGCATAGACCATGAGCGCACCGAACGAGAAGGCCTAGAACAACAGCGCCAAGAGCTCCTTAAGCGCAAGCAAAAACTCATTGCGGACAACAAGAAGCGCGCCAACGACCTGGCAAACCTTGATACAAACTTGGAAAAGTTCATTGACGTAGGCTTTACAACTTCTACCATATCCTAAACTCGAAATCACTTGATGCTAACGATTTCTTGTTCATTACAGGCCGCGAAACCGATCCAGAAGCTCTTCGAAAATGTTGCTTGAGCCATGGACTTGGGCGTATGCCCAGTTATCAAATTTTGCGACAAACAGCGAGTCATGTTTCTTTGTTTCCTGCTTAGCTCGTCCCAGTCGAGTCTTGTCAATATGCGCAGAAATACTGTATCCTCCCCATATTTCTGGTCATTATAGAAATTTTCTGTCAACTTATTCCTGTACCTACTTGTTATCGTATGCAAATCCTGTGATATCTCGGTACTCTCTTCATCTTCATCACGTCCCTTTACAAGTAAACAGTTTTCCAACATTAGCAGCTGTGTAACAAACCATCCTAAGGGTTAAGATAGACCCTGGTAGTTATAACCTTTGTGTAACGGCAGCCATTGTAGCTCATTGTAATCCTCACATGAAAGAGAAAGGCACGAGCAATGTGATATCCATAGGCCTTTAAATCAGATTGCTGAAGTTCTATGATAGGAATTCGAAACGATAGATGAGTTATAAGGAAATAAAAACACTACCGAGCTCAGATATGGCTCGGATGAGACAAAACATGTTTCTCCGGCAGCGAATCGTAGAGCAACAAAGTATCTTGACAAAGTCTCATATTAGCATTCATTGAATACCGAGACAAGCTGCGGTTAGCATAAACAAACATTTCTACCTAGAGAGTATACTTGGTGGTGGTAAAATAAACGTAGACTCTAGGCGGGGTCCTTTAGCACATGGGCTTATGCGATATCCAAAAAAGAGGCACGATACTTTGTGACGTACAGGTCAATCCCACAATAACACAAGTAGATATCTTCTGGATGTCTCTGTACACACCGCCGGTACCATATCATACAGCCCACCGACTGCCTCGGAGTACCTGTACTTTACCACATAACATCTGTTGTGCGCCATTCTTCCGTTAGGGCTTGGTTTCGTCTGTAGTTGCCGTCTCTGTTTGCTGCTCTTTTCTAGGGCTTTCGATGGGATGGATGCCTGTTTGAAGCCACACATGCACTTTCGCACCTTCCTATTCCAGTAGTTAGCATACGTTTGTGTGGAGTGGAGTAGAGAAAAGTATTTCGTCAAATCTTTGTAACGATATACTCTGTCCTTCTGTCTTCTCTCATATCAGATTCCGGCGCATCATACGATCACCGAGATCCCTTCCAAAATACGGCAAGTCTCATTGCTTCCTACACTCGCCATTTCACCATTTGTATAATATCCCAATATTCCCATCCTTAACCTCATGCTAACACGATTTCCTGCAGTGACGGCACCCTGAGGCATCTCCGAATCACAACTCTCGCCTGTGTACCGCAGGTTTTTACCAGCATGTCCGTGTTTGCATGGTGCAGTCGCCGTGTGGGTGGCTTGTCTTGGATATTATTGCTTGCGATGAGCGCCTATGTTTTGCTTCAAGAGTCCAAGGCCCAGAATTCTCCTCCCATCTCTCTGGGCCAAACCACGCTCATCAAACTCGAGTCAACAGAGACGCCTCACCGAGGCGCTGAATATTGGACAGTCGCCTGGGCATATTACTCTCTACTTTTGCACATCATGGTTGCAATATTCCCTATTCGCGCCTGCTATGCCATCTGGAGCATTACTCGAGCAGTTCGTCAACGTTCCAACAACTGCATTGTCACAGCTGCAGTCGAATTTCCTATTGATCGTCGGGGATCTTGCATATCTCTCAAGAGCACTGGCTCTTCGACTCTGATCTCCTCCACACTAGCATCGGAATCTTCCCACACTCCATCGAGCGCTGGCAGCGTCAACTGGGATATGCAGTCAAGCCTCGACGAGGAAGAGATGTTGGATCATGCCATCCACGCTATCATCGTCCCTAACTATAAAGAAGAATTGGAGACACTCCGGGAAACATTGGATGTTCTCGCCTCTCACCCACTGGCCGTTACTTCATACGATGTAAGTTTATATCAAGGTACTACTAAACGCACTTACGAAGGTAGATCGGAATGTCTTGTGTGACGGAGATGAGACTGCCCTTGGACGTCGGCTAAAATCCCATGTTCGTGAAACCGGTAGTTCAGAACTTGGCTTGCTCATGCGATCGTACAACCATGCCCTGTCTACAAAGGGAGATGCGCACTTGTGAGACAGAGCTGCTGCTAACCGTCAGACATAGATATACCTGGGAATGGAACAGCGCGAGGCCGAAGCTGGCCAAAAGGCATGCGTGCTCTTGGAGAAGTACTGCTATAGGTTTAGGAGAATGACATACACCATGCACCCTCCCGGTATTCTCGGTGAGTCGGCCGGCAAGGGTAGTAACGAGGCTTGGGTTGCTCGCCAACTCAGCCAGAACTATCCTTTGTTGATGCGTAAGAACATTATAGTGACGGCAATTGACGGTAAGATCAAACCTCTATTACCCAGCAGAATTCACAAGGCGCTGGGATACATCGACATAGGAAACATGCCAGACAAAGGTTGACCCAGCTGAGTGGACGAGTCCAGCCAGCTCTGCATCTGGCAAGTATTCAAATGCCGATGCCCCCGGTAGTACCGGCTGTCATTTCTCTATTTGTCGTTTTCTTGTGAGGACAATAACCTGTCAATCTGCCCCTGGTAGCTAGCTTATTTGTGTTAAGTGAAGCCAGGGGCAGCAAGGACACCACAAAGCTTGTTTCAACGACCTTGTACCAACTGCAGAGTGCCAGCAAAACCGAGGTCGATCTCGCATGCATCACTCTAGTGAAAGGCCCAAGCCCCACCAGCTCGTTCATCGTACTTTCTATGAGGAAGAATTCTAACTCACACCTTGATTTAGCCGACTCCCATCTTGCTGCAGACTATTTTATACATAATGCCAATGGCGTTCCGGCTATCGTGAGAGTCGCTGATATTTTATGGTGTGCCGGCGGAATTTCCGGGCTTTACTCCGGTTCGACAGTAACGCCTCCCACATCAGTGTACTCTGTTCCACTACAGCTTGTCGATCGCGTGGGCGGCTGGGATAGCGATGCCGAGGCCATTGGCGAAGACCTTCATATGTACTTGAAGTGCCTGTTTGCCTTGAATGGTAACTTGACCTGCCGTACAATCTTGAGTCCTGTCAGCCAAACCAATGTCAGTGGCAACGGAATAGGCAAGGGACTTCGTGGCTTAAAGTGGGATACCGAGGCTCAATACAGCCAGGCTTTGCGGCACATGTGGGGATCTTTGGACTCTGGTTTTGCCCTTCGCCAGGTTGTTGAGTTGTGGCGTGAGCGCAAGTACACTTTCAGGGCTTTCCGGCCGCTTCATACAGCCTTGGGCGATGCTTCTGACAGCTTTGTTCCCGTGGAAGAAAAGGAGGGCCAGATTGAGAGTGGCATCTTTTCGGACATCACACATGATACACTCATGAGCGTGAACTGGAAGTACGTCCTGGTCATGGCGCATCGTATGTTTGAAGCGCACTTTCTGCCTTTGCACATGACCATCATGGTCATCACTTCGGCTGTATATAATTGGATTACCAAGGACCACGCCGACGTTCACGAGCTAAGCTGGATCTTTCAAGTCACGGACATCCTCCGTGCATTTGGCTTCCTCGGCGTGGTGGTGTACATGCTCTTGTACGAGTCATTCCATAGTCTCTGTGTGACCAACCGGCAGCGAGAGATGACGGATGCCGGTCTCTCAGAGCGCATGCA
The DNA here is from genome assembly GCA_038407185.1 of Chalaropsis ovoidea. Lineage (NCBI taxonomy): Eukaryota > Fungi > Ascomycota > Sordariomycetes > Microascales > Ceratocystidaceae > Chalaropsis > Chalaropsis ovoidea. Next base: position 24,176 of record JAXHKQ010000125.1, on the reverse strand, counting down.
CTTTTCTTTCCGGTCGTGGCGCAGAAACGTCTGGGACTACGGCCTTGCTCCGATCGTTGCCCCGGTTTTTGGCTCTGTGCCCTGCGCCCAGCCAGGCACAGCTGCTGCACTCCTGGACATTGGATCTGGCATATTCCGTGAGCAAGAAGATCACGCGCAAGAAGGTGAAGTGTGTAGCGGAGAATGTGTAGGGACAAACGGGAAGGGGGGAGGGAGGTTGTGCACTATCGGGTTTCTGTGGAGGGAGAGGACGACGATGTCTTTCTTTGCCGTTGCTGTCCGTGTCATACTTGGAAGCATATATGGCGGGCATTATTCAAGGACCGATGGTGTAGTTGGTTATCACGTTTGTCTAACACTCATCTCAGAATGGATGGACACAAAAGGTCGGCGGTTCAAGTCCGCCTCGGTTCACTTTTCTTTTGGCGGTGGAGCTGCCGGATGGCTGGCAGGCGGCGGGCAAGCCTCACGCTTCCCATTCTATGGGCACGGATGATGTTTATTTACATTTTGTCCTTTTTTTTTCTTGCTGTTCTCCAGGCAGAGGCACTGTGACGATTCACACGCAGTCTGCACACAGTCTCCACTAAAGCCCACCAATACTCTGTTCCATGAGCTTCTGTTGCCCCGGTCGACGAACTGGGTGACGACCCGCAGGCGCAAAGGCGGTGAAGCCGCAATTTTGGCGTTGTTGGTTTAGGCAGTTGGACGCTGTTGCGACAGTATGATAGGTAAAAGGCCAATTGAAGAAGCGTGGCCACACTAACAAGACTCCAGTATCTGATAGAGAGCAGCCAGCCCATCAACGCCTCAGTCTGCGCCTTTGCAGCGCTCCCTCGTTGTCTCTGCCTCCGGCGATGACGGTTTGCTTCGTCTGCGTGGTGCCTGTTTTTAGACAAGCAACTTTTTTTTTCTGCCCTTTGCGCCGAGCTAAGGAAAAGAAAAAAAAATTCTGGCCCGTCGCGAAAGCCGATAAGCCCCGTTTTTTCCTTATCAGACCAATGGGGCGGTGGGATGCCCCTGTTATGTGGGGCTGCCTGGCGACAGAGAAAAAAAGTTCAAGAAGATCAAGTTTTTTTTTATTTGGCTTCTTCCTCTCCTTCTTTCCTACATATTCTAGCATCTCTGTTCCCTTCTCTCTCCCATCTTCTCCTCTCTGTCCATTTTGCTTTTCTCCTTGTCTGCACAGCATCTTCTTCTTGAGATCGATCCCTGAAAAACTCACAACCTGCTTTGCTCCTGCAAGACCATTGTCGCTTTTCTTTCTCCTACACTCTACATTCCCCCCTACAATCACACACACCATGTCTTTCCTTCCCGTTGGTGTCTACGGCCTGGAGGTCCCCGCCGGCGAGATCCTGGTGCCCGCCGCCGCTCGCGGCATTGAGGCTCACGTAAGTTTCTTCTTCTCCCTGCTCTGAATGTCTTGCGCGTCTTCTGCTGCATCGCGATGCGCACTACACCTGCTGGCGCAAATTTTCTCTCCTCGCGCCTGATGGGCTGCTGTGCTGCCTGCTCCGGCTCCCTGGCTTGCCTGCCTGCAACATCGTGCTAACTGTGTCTTGTCTCTGCAGTTCCGCATCACCATGGCCGCTATCGACCCCACTGCCTCTCCCATCGCTGACACCGAGGGCAACATTCCCGAAGTCCCTCGCTCTACCCTGAAGCTCATTCGCATGCCTCCCAACTTCGATGACCAGGAGGACGACGAGGACGACTTCGATGAGGAGGCCATGCAGGCCCTGCTCAACGGCTCCGACGACGAGGATGACAGCGAGGAGGAGAACGGCGGTCCTTCCGACCCCTCCAAGTCCAAGAAGTCTGCCCGTGCTGCTGCCCTGGCCAAGCTGATCCAGGCTGCCCAGGAGGAGGAGGACGCCGAGATGGAGGATGCCAAGCCCAACAAGGGCAAGAGCATTGCCACCGACTCCGACGAGGAGGAGGATGATGATGAGGAGGACCTCGACAACGAGCCCGAAGAGTTCGTCATCTGCACTCTGGACACCCAGCGCGTAAGTACCATGCTGTGCAATACAACCCTGCCGTCATCATCACATCATACTAACAGCCCCACAGAACTTCCAGCAGCCCATTGACATCCACATCTCCGAGGGCGAGACCGTCTTCTTCGTCGTCACCGGTACCCACAACGTCTACCTGACCGGTAACTACGTTATGCCCACCGAGGACGACGAGAGTGATGAGGACTGCGACTCTTGCGATGAGGACGAGGACTACGAGCTGCCCGAGGGCATGGAGGAGGACTCCGAGGAGGACTCTGAGGAGGATGAGCTCGACGACCTTGCCAACCCCCGCGTCACCGAGGTCGAGTCTGAGGACGAGGCGCCCAAGCTGGTCGACACCTCTTCCAAGAAGGGCAAGAAGCGCGCCGCCGAGGAGAACCTCGACGAGATGATCAAGAACGATGACAAGACCAAGAAGCAGAAGAACAACCAGGGCAAGTCTGTTGCCGCTGCCGAGGCCAAGAAGGGCGATAAGAAGGTCCAGTTCGCTAAGCAGCTGGAGCAGGGCCCCACGCCCTCGACCGAGAAGAAGATCGAGGCCAAGCCCGCCAAGGCCGCCGCGCCCGCGCCCACCAAGAGAGTTGTGCAGGGCGTGACGCTCGACGACCGCAAGGTCGGCAACGGCCGCGCCGCCAAGAAGGGCGACACCGTCGGCATGCGCTACATCGGCAAGCTCGACAACGGCAAGGTCTTTGATGCCAACAAGAAGGGCAAGCCCTTCTACTTCAAGCTCGGCAAGGGCGAGGTCATCAAGGGCTGGGACGTTGGTGTTGCCGGCATGGCCATTGGCGGCGAGCGCCGCCTGACCATCCCCGCGCCCCTGGCCTACGGCTCCAAGGCTCTGCCCGGTATCCCCGGCAACAGCCAGCTGACCTTTGACGTCAAGCTTCTGGAGATCAAGTAAACGCGTGGCCCCCGGACAAACACAAAAAAGCACACACACACAGACACACACACCCATCTCTCTCTAAAACGCTACTTTTCTTTTTTCCTTTGTTTTTCTTCACACTATTCCCCTCAACCTCAAATTCTTGACGTCATTAACGACCCCAGATATTGTCACAATACCTCTCACTTTTTTTTCCTCATCTTTTTTCTCCCTTTTATTCTTTTTTCCTTAAACATTTATTATCTTTATTCATCTTACTCTGGCTTTTTCATATCATCAAAATGGAGAGCGATACTATGCACAAAATGGGATAGTTTATTTGCTTTTTTGTCATATCTTGTGTTTGTTTTGTTTTGGTTTTTTTCCCCTCAAGGGCAATTTGTCCATGGTCATAATATACACACCGAAAAAAACATGGTGTATTTCAAAAGAAAGTCATAATTCATGCGTAGAAAGATGGTAGCAAAACAAGTGAGAAGAGATTGAGTGTTGTCGAACTCATAGCCGGAGAGCATGTGTATTACCAGAAAACGAATGAAAAAAAAAAACAAACATATGTTACATGATGGTATAGTTTTGGAGGGGCGCAGGAGTAAGAGGTGAATCGGCGGGCGGCCGGCGGGTAGATTTAAGCACTCTCGAGAGTCTTGGCGGTGCCGCTGAGATTGCTTGGGGTAAAGGCGGCACGCTTGCTCTTGTAGTTGGCAATCGCAGCCTGAATGGCATCTTCAGCAAGCATCGAGCAGTGGACTATGTGCGGTTGGTTGATTAGTAAGCTGCCGCGACGGTCACAAGACTCGGATATTATTTTTGCAAACTTACGCTTCACGGGAGGCAGGCAGAGCTCTGATGCGATGTCGATATTGCGGATCTTGGCAGCGTCTTCCACTGTAGTATGGTGTTAGTTGAATTGTCCTCTTGGGCGTGGTTGGGTCGGATAACTCACGTCTCTTGCCCTTGACCAGCGTAGTGACGTAGCTGGAGCTCGCAATAGCCGAGCCGCAGCCGAAGGTCTTGAAGCGGGCATCGATAATGGTGCCAGTCTCCTCGTCCACCTGGATATCAAGCTTCATAACATCACCACAGGCGGGGGCACCAACAAGACCGGAGCCAACGTTGGGGTCTTTGCCGTTAAGAGAGCCAACGTTGCGGGGGTTGGTGTAGTGGTCGATCAGTGCAAAGAAGTTAGCATTTTGATATTCAAAGGCAATGTTTTTCACTCGGCCTCTCAGCCTCGGGGCTTGATATCACTGAGCCAGGGAGAGATGACGTAAAACAAGGACCCAAGGCCCCGGGGGGCGAAAACACAGCGAGTAGAACGAGGAGATTGATGATGGCGTAGCGATGCGCGTTCACCAGCTCGGCTCTGAAAAACAAACGTGTGCTTATCAGCACCCAGAGATGCCGAGGAGCGATGAAGTGGGAGACGCACTCGCACTCACTCATCGAGGCTGAGAGGAGGGGTGATTGGGAGAGCACTCATCTTTTTCGTGATAAGACCGACGCGCGATGGGCGCAGCAACGCGCGGCGTAAAAGTCGCCCGGGCGAGAACAGGCCGAGCAGCGCGGAGAGTGTTGCGAATAGCGAACATTTTGATGTAGTTGGGGTTATGGTTTGATGCAAAAAAAAAACCAAGGTGCAAGTAAAAAGGAAGAGAAAGATTGACTAGAAATCAATCTTGCAGGCGGTGTTCAAGGAACCCCACATCTCCACTAGTCCAAAAACAGACAGGTATCCTGGTCAAACTGACAAAGCCTTTTGGGTAATACCAACCCTAATTTGGCCGAGGCTGCAAACCCTTGGCATGGGCTATCTCCGAGGATTGTGATTGTGACCGCCTGAACATGAAAAACGCCGAAACGCACACCACTTTCACATGACGCTTCCTGCCATGCCCATGAAAAGAGCCTGGATAGCCATCGATAGCGTCCAGAACCCGACCTTGCGGAGGCGACGCACGCGGTTGTGCTGGTCTTCGACATTGCGAGCAAATGCGTCGTAGGTCTCGGCCGACAGATCGTCCATCAAGCCACAATCCCAAGCAGACAACGAGCCACGGAAATCGCTGTGTCTTTTAACAAGCCGGCATGAAATGGGGATTCGCGTGCGCTTGGCATTGATGTACGCGACAATAGGGCGGACTAGAGCCTGGTTGACATAGGACATGTCGTTGGTGAAGAGTGGCACAGTGGCCTTGACGTCGTTCATATGGATGCGTAGATCGAAGAGGACATATCGGCGATCATCCTGGTTTGCGAGGCTCACACGAGAGGGGTGGGGGTGGTCGTTGTGGTAGTGGTCGTCAAAAAAGACCGGCGTCCGAGAGGGTAGCGTGTAAGAGGATGGAACGGCAGAAACATGTGTCTCAGCTTCAGCTTCAGCTTCGGCTTCGGCTTCGGCTTCACTCTTAGTGGGCACGGTGTGTAGAGAAAAGGCTGGCTTGTAGACAGCCGAAAGTCCGGTTCGGTCGAGATACTCGGGCGCTTCTTTCAAGAAGCGAGCGCGGTTAGAGATGACAATCTCTTCGAGGTGGTCGTAAACATCAGAAACAACTTTGCTCAGACCTTCGTTCTCGTCGTTGGGAAATATGATGTCGGCAACAATGTCGACATTTCCTTCATAAATCCAGCCAAAAGGACCAGTGACTCCACGGTTCAGATGATCAATCTTGAGACCGTCGATGCGCATGCGGCTGACCTTTTTCCAGGCCTCGGGGGGGCCAATACTTTCCATATGAACGCCCATGGTACCCAGGGTCGCAGCGGGGCCGTATGTCTGAACCTGTCGAGGATGAATCGTGAACAGAGAGCCGTCGAAGGAACCAGACATGTGATTGGCAGAAATGAAGTCATAATACAGCCACTGTTTGCGCAGCTTCGGTAGCTCGCACGAGTATATGCTAACAGGGAATGGCCGGAACCCGTCGGGATGGTGCACTGTGACCAGGAAGTCCTCCATTTTGAATGAGTCAAGCTCAAAGTCGCCGGGCTGGTGTTCGTAGCGGTAATCAAGCGGGTTACCCAGGTCCTCTGGCCAGAAGACCGAGGTACGGTCAATGATACCTCTGACGCCCTTGATTTCAACATCCTTGAGCAGTCCTTTGCCATTCCACCACTTCAAGAAAGACAGGGTGACGTTGACGGTCGACATGGTGACATCGTACTGCGTGTAGTTTCCGTCATCAATAGCGACCGGAGTAACAGACCCAGAGTCTCCCGGCTGGCGTTCAGCGGCGGCAACAGCAGCAGCATCGGTAGAAGAGCCCTTGCTGACAGATGACAGAATCTGACCCGGGCGGCGAGATACGAAGACATTGCGGAACGAGATGACGCCGTCCTTCCACTTTGGCACAATGGCAGACTCGAAGACCACAGTGACTCCTGCGGACTGGGTGAGATAATCGCCGACCCATTGGGCAAGGGTTTCTATGTCATGGTTGTTAGTAAAGGCTAGCCTTGGCAGACTTTGGATCACAAGCCACGGGAGAAATAAGCATGAACGAACCTTGTGCAACCACCGTATTGATGGACCAGATAACAATGGAAAAGAAGGTAGTTGTTCCCACCAAAATCCAGACGATATGGCCCAGCATGAACCAGGAGACAAACGCACCCCATTCGTCGGCGTTCCAAGGGCGCATGCTGCGGATGGACGCCCACTTGAAGCGCACCTTGAGCCGCTGCCAGAACCCATTAGCTGCAGACAGCAGTTCTTCTTTTGTTGGGCGGTGCATGGCCTGGAGATTGTTGAGAGTGGGGAGGTTTGGGAGATGGAGGTACTTGGAGACTTGGTGTGCGATGGTATCGGTTCCGTTTTCGGGGCTGGTCGAGGGAGACTGTGCCGCAGTTTCGGTTGGTTTTGTGGCTTCCGGCTTCACGGCATTGTCGTTGCCCTCGCCCCGAGAGGGTGGAACACTGCTATACCTCCGACATAGCTCTAGCAAGACGTGATTTGAAGGGGTGAGATGGCCGTATAATTTCAGAAGAGGAGCGCCAAGGAACGGCCTGGAAGGGCCATACACGGCTGTAGAGGCCCGTAACGATGAGGCTACCAGGTGTGGTATGGCAGAGGTTGCAGCTGTCGAGAAAGGTCTTGGCGGGAGGCTGCGAGAAGGGGGCCACTGAGGAGATGCATGGTGGGGTGATGGTGTCAGGCCACTCCTGTGCAAACTTGCATGGGAGATAGGAAATAGTCGGGGTTGTATCGCGGACGAAGATATGGGCGCAAGGCTGCTTCGCAAAGCTCTGGCTGCGCGTGTGGTTGCCCTTGAACGTGGAATGGGGCCACGGCTAAGAGAGGCGAGGGGGACCGAGATGTAGCGGCTAGACATTGTGCCGGGTCATGGTCGTCCAACTGCAGTGCGGGAAGCCAGCAGTCGGGAACGAGATGGAAGGGGGTGAGATGGGCGGACAGACGAAGCCAGCCACGTTGAAGTGGCGGCTATTGAGAAGCAATTAATCTGGATGGAGGGGTGGTTGCAGGACTAGTCGACAAGGTAGCGAAAAGAATTTAACCCTGCAGTAGCAGCAGCAGCGGGATGGGATGGGATGGGATAAATCACCAGTAAGGCGATGATGGAGGAGCACGCGAGAATATGCCAGAAAGAGGAAAAAAAAGAGGAGAGGAGAAAATAGGTGCCGCAGCAAAAAGAAGAAGATGTGTGGTGTGTTGTGCTGATGATTGAATTCAGGCCAACAGGCAGAACCGGATTTCAGTGGTAGTTACCCTAGAGGCTGTGGCTGTTTGTATTCTTGTATCTCCGGCTGCAGCAGTGCAGCAAAACGCAGTTGCTTTGGGAGTGATGACGTTCTTTGTGTGTCTTGATTTATCCAGCATAGATTCGTCTTTATTCCTTCGCAAACGCCAATGTCTTGCCTTTTGCCTTCTCCCTTTTACAGCGCCCATGCTTCGTTTGCATCAGGAAAAGCCTCGAGAAACAACGACAGCCGGCCTCTGCAGCGTTTACTGGCTACAATGGAGCAAGGGAAGGAAGCTCGACGTGAAGGGCTGGCTTAAAGTGCGGCTTATCGCGCCAATAGAATGTAGCCGATAAGGGCTCTTTAGTCTTGATTTTTTTCCCTGTCGTTTGTTCATTTTCCCCGCCAAAAAAATCTCGATAATCGATAATTTTCATCATAACTTTTTTCCTGGGTGACGAAGAAGGCAGCGATAAAGTCTTTTTGCCGTTCGACACTCCAAGCATTCAGCACCAACACAGCCAACTGCTTTTTGAGACGCCCCGTTCGCCCTGCTGCCACTATACGCCCGGAAGTTGACATTTACATTACGTCCCACGACACATAATATACCTGCCCACCATGCCTGCGCCTACCGCCCTGAAGCCCATCGATACCCCGCCTACGGCAGACGCCGCCGCCGCCGCTGCCTTCTCTGTCGTTGAGGGCATCATGCAGGAGAACCAGGATGATGACGATCTCCTGCTCGAGGGCGCCAGCTCCATCACCCCCAGCTTCGAGCCCCAGAATGCGACCGCCCAGAACGATGACACCGACATGGTGCTGGACGAGGACATGGACGGCCGTCCGCGCTTCGACGCTGCCAAGGACGTGGTATGGCTACTTGACTGTCCGCCGGAGAGCTACCAGGCCCTCCGCAAACCGCATATCTACTGTGACTGACCGGGAATGTGTCCATATTAGGCCGCCGCTACCAGAATCCAGACCCGCCAGGTCCGGATACCGCCACACCGCCTGACGCCGCTCAAGACCAACTGGCCGCGCATCTACCCGCCTCTGGTCGAGCACCTGAAGATCCAGACCCGCTTCAACACCAAGCGCAAGTCTGTTGAGCTGCGCAACTCCAAGCACACCACCGACCCCGGTGCGCTGCAGAAGGCCGAGGACTTTGTCAAGGCTTTCTCGCTGGGCTTCGAGATCGAGGACGCCATTGCTGTAAGTTGGAACAGAACGCGGGCGGGCTATTGTAGCTGCCCTGTCCAGCACCACAATAGCATTACTAGAAGAAGAGGCAGATGCATGTGACGACCAAGAATGTCTGGCTAACAACTCCTTGCAGCTGCTGAGATTGGAAGATCTCTACATAGAAACCTTCGAGATCAAGGACGTCAAGACGCTACAGGGCGACCATTTGTCGCGTGCCATTGGCCGTATAGCTGGAAAGGACGGCAAGACCAAGGCAAGTCCACCCACCCACGAAAGCAGCTCTTCCAACACCTATAGACCCCTAAAGAACCCGCACCGCTAACCTCCGTGTCTCCCGCGCAGTTCGCCATCGAGAACGCCACTCGCACGAGAATAGTCCTCGCCGACTCCAAGATCCACATCCTCGGCGCCTACAAGCCCACGCAGATTGCCAAGGCCTGCGTGTGCGCGCTGATTCTGGGCAAGCAGCCCGGCAAGGTGTACAACAACCTGCGCGGTGTCTCTGCCCGTATGAAGGAGCGCTTCTGAGTGCGCAAGTCTCGCCTCCTCTCTGCCTCCTTTCTGCCTCCTCTCTGCCTCCGCCTCCGCCTCCGCCTGGGCTTTTCCTGTCTTTTCTTTTTTATCGTTCCTCTCTCTCTCTCTCTTTTCCCTGCTACCGACATGACCTCTTACGAATCCAATCTTGCACGACCATGATCAATATGCGTTGCGTTTGGGGTTCTCACGCATATGTTGAGTTTCTTCGATTCCATTACCTTTGCTGCTATGCTCTTCCTCTTATGGGTTCTTTTTTTCTTTTCTTTTCTTTTCTTTTCCTTCTTCTTCTTCTTGCACGGTTGTCTCTTTGTCTTGCTACGTTTTTGGATTTCTCTGTCTTTTCCTTTTTGCAAAAAAACTGCCCTCTCGGCGTAGAAGGGCTTGAATGATGATCTGGATGAACGGTCATATGGTGACCAGAAAAAACAAAAAGCTCGGGGCTGTTTCGTTCGTGGATATCGTGTCGTAAAACTGACTGCTCGGGAGGCCCAACTGGTCTCTTGACGATGGTGATACATGCAGCCAAGTGATATCTGAGCACCTAACAACAGCTGGGAGTTTAGCTGGATGAGCCCGTCTGGTTGATAGACTCGTTGCATTACCGAATGAAGTGCATATATGGTGTATAGACTGTCGACATGTAATACACAAAAGTTGATCTTCATGTCCACAATGTCCTTTTATCACTGACTTGCAAAGATACAAGATATCCACGGTAGAGAGCAAAACACCAAAAGCAGCACGTACAAAGAAAGAAATCATAATGGTTAACTACTCTAAGCCAAAAACGCACAAGACCCCAAAAATGAAACAACATCAGAACGAAAAGCGAATATACAGAATGGGTGATATCAAAACAAGGACGCCAAAAAGAAGATTGAAAGACTGGGTGGTCGCGGTCTTGGAGTGTGTCATGGATCGTAACGCCAAAAGAAAAGAAAACAACAAAAAGGGGGACAAAAAGAAGAAAGAAAAGGAAGCCTAGTGATACTGTCGTCTAGGAAGAAAGGAAAAAAGAAACTGTCGAACGTGAGCCTGTCATACGTTGACGAAGAAAATAAAGCATGGAAGAAATGGACGGAAACCCCCACGATGATCTGATCAGAAGAGTGACATGAGCCAGAGCTTTGAAATCAGGAAACAGGTAGACAGCCTGATCAGTGGAGAAGAAACCCCCCCGGAGCCTTTAAATAGGGCTAGCCGGATGGCTTCGGATGTTGCCGCTCAGATCGCTACTAGCGGTACGGCGAAGTGCCTGTGCCATGGTCTCGACCGTAACCTCACTACTCGCTGCACCAACATTGACCGAGTGATGCATGGCAACAGGGCTGGTCATGGATCTGCGAGATGGGGACATGTCGGGACTACGCAGGGGGCCTTCGGGGCTCTTTGATAGATCGAACTTGTTGGGAGAACGTCCGCCGGTGACTTGCGAGGAAACCGATGAGAGAATAGGCGAGGCTGAGCGGAAGGGAGATGTGGGTTGGTTGAGACTTGAAAGCGACGTCAATCCGGCCATGTGGACGGAGCTTCTGCTGCTGCCAATGGCGGGTGCGCCGAACTGTTCGCCCTGAACCACGTCTGCGAATGAAATGAAGCTTAGACGGCGGACGTCGCTGGTGTCGGGCAGCTCATAGTTGGAAGCATCGTCATCATGTCCCTTTTCCGACAGTGAAACCACATCGTCGGCTCCAAAGGTACTCAAGTAATCTGACTGAGCAAGCGGGCTCTGAGGAATGCTGGTGGCAACAGAAAAGGCGGCAGGTTGGTGGCTATTGTGGGTGACAATCTCAACAGCATCGGGATTTAGATCGCGATCAGTGATTGCTTCTGAGGAAGCATCGAGAACCGAGGGGATGTAGTTTTCGGTTTGGATATGTCCAGGAATAGCGGGGGAACAGGGACTAGCGAAGGCGCTGTCTTGAACATCGCGCTCAAAGATTTGCGAACGAGCAGGCGAAGAGAGACGGGGAGAACTGGACATGGCACGGCTCGGCGAAGAAGGATTGAAGAAGGCTTTGTCGGATTGAGCTAGTGGGGCAGGGGTGGGTGTAAATGAAGACATGTTGCGCAGAGCAGTAGGCCGGGAGAGCTCTGCAAAACTGTAGGTAGAGGTAATATGGTTGACTGCTTGGGTACTCATGATTCAAGACGGAAGAGGAAACGAAGAGGCAGGTTTATTGAGAAATGGGCAAAGTCGGTAGACCAAGAGATGAGGAGGACTGGCGGCTATGATGAGGTTAGAATCGTATTCAAAAGGGGGGAGGTTGAGGGGAGAGCGGGTATTCATAGGACGGGCAGTTAAGAGAATCTAAAGTGAGAAAAAGGTGCATCTGTTTTAATGGGCACGGGCATAGCATTAAGCTAATGAATGAATGTTGATGTGGGCTCAGTCGCCGGGGTGTTGAAGCGTGTGACCACAAAAAATGCAATGGGTGGAGTAAGATGATTGGATCGACTGGTTTGTTATGGGTGTTGCATAGTCTTTTGGGCAGGGCAGGGCAGGGCAGGTCGGCCGTGTGGCCGTTTAGTGCCAAACACAGTGGGTGGAATGGTGGGCATAATATTGCGTCAGTTGCGACGCTGCAACGCACAAGTAGTACGAATGAGGGAGAAGAGACATGGACGGGAGTAGGCGAAGGCCAGTACATGATGTGTATTCTCCTGTGATGTACACAGGTATGTACGCACACAGGCGCAAAATGTGGCTTAGTGTGGGTGGGCAAGAGGGTGAGAAGGAGGAGACAAAGTCGGGTGGTGTTGACAGGAGGGTATCAGGATTGTAGGACGGAATGGGATATGTGAGAGATGTAATGCACAGGCCAATGGAGCAAGGCTAGAGCCAAACATGAATCAATGGATGGTGTTGTATGACAGGACTTACTTGAGCAGCTGATGGCGTGTCACTTGGAAATAAGAAAAGCGAATGTTGGGAGATTTTCACGAAGAAAAAAAAGGTGTGTGTGAATAAAGCGATGACAGTCGAGGTTGTACACAAGAACAAGCTGAAAAACAAAGACTTGCGATGTGCTTGGAACAGGGCACGAGGAGGCACTTGGGAATTTGTGGGCTAAGAAGACGGCCGATGACTTGCAGCTCAGAAACAAGAGTTTATGGATTGCTGCAGACGTGGACGTACGACGATGACGATGAGATCAAGGCGAGTGTCGATCAGTTGCTTTGCTCGTAGTGGTGGTTGTTGGTGTTGCTGTGGATTGGGATATGCGGAGGTGGTGAGCCGGGATTGGTGGCAAAAGTAGCTGTCGATGCGAGCAAGTAATGATCGGGCGTCTGTATGGAAGGGGGGAAGAGGTTTTGAAAAGCCAGAAGACTACTACTACCAGAGTGGGAGTTCTGATGGTGGGATGGGTAGGCTGAGAGGAGGAGGAGGAGGAGGAGGAGGAGGAGGAGGGCAGTGAGTGTAGGGTAGGCACGACAGAAGAGGCCAGGAAGAGAAAAGATTGGAAGATGATGGAAGCAAAAGTGAGCGGGACGGAGAAGAGACAACAGTGAAGAGGCGATGGAAGAGACTGTGAGAAGAAGAAGAGATAAAAAGAAGAGAGAAAAAGACGAATAGAAGAAGAGAGACGAAGGAGAATACAAATACTAAAAAGAGGGGGAAGGCCGGAACATAAATGAACAGCAAACGCACATCTGACTTTTTCCAGGAGTTGAGCAACTACTCTTGTTCGTCACGTCGGAATAAGGAAGCATCCAGCAGCAAAGGAAGGCACGAGGCCAGCCAGGGCATCAAGATACGGAGGTACATTCGCAACGTACGCAATATAAGTACACATGTAAGTACACATGTAAGTACACATATAAGTACACCTGTAGTACGTACCTACAAGCTCAAACACAGCATCGACGCAAAGCAACATTGCTTGGAAGGTCCCGAGATCCTAGTGGAGCCCGTGAGAAACTCGCAAATCACAGTTTGCCTGTAAATACAAAGTGGAGCCCTGCAGGGTCACAAGAGTAGAGCAGGTCAGACCCACATTGGCACCGGCTCTGTAGATTCCCACACCAAGCAAGCAAAGTCATGTGCCTGGCTTTTGACTCTCTTCCTGCAACTGTCGAACTGTTGATCCTGTTTGTATTGGATTTGTTTGACCAGAAAAAATTGACTCGCAGCCAGATTGAATTGCCCGCCGCGGAAAATTAAATAAAGCATGTTGTTTGTGGGATGTGGAGGCACTGCCGGCAGCGACCACAGCACACAGCACACAGAACCGCCCGTCGTATGTATCACTCCTTTGCGGCTGTCCATGTTTCAACAGCACTGAAAGAAATGAATCAAAAATAGCTACGCCTTGGTATTGGTCCTGGTCTGCCTGTCGTAATAGACGACTTGTTGTCTCCATTGTTTATCCTGCCCCCCCCTCAAAATAGTAGAGGCCCCCGGGCCCTGAATCAGGAATCTGTAGCAGCTATAGCCCTCTATCATGCCTGTACAGCGAGTGGCAGGCTGTTTGAACTACTGCACGCTCTGCACTGCGCATATATTTAGAGCCACAGTCTGAACATGCGATGAAAGAGGCAACTAACTCTTTGACCTCCGTGACACTTTCATTCTAATCATTCCGTTTCATAACGCTACGAGAGAGCCGGTACACTGTTGCGCTGGTTTTCTATTGTGCAGCAACTCGGTTCTTCGCCCATCAAGTGCCTCGCCACGCGTCGGGACTAGTGTTGGTACATGTTGGTTGGTACCTGTTGGTACCTGCTGGCACCTATTAGTACCTGTCAGTACATACATGAACCCACAGGTATACACGTATGCACACACACACACACACACACACACACTTGTCTGCGTATATCTGCGATGCCCTACCGGTTCTAATCACCACCATATCAGACCCCGCGCATAAAAGGCGTAGTGTAGTCTTCTGCCCTCAAACAAGCTGGAAGCCGCTAGAAGTCAGAGGAATCCGTCATAAATAGCACTAGTGCCGGCGTTAGCACAGAAATCTTCTCGAGGGGTAACTTGACTTGAATATCGACAAAGCAGATAGGGGCCGCTGTTTCAAAGCGAGTCCTAGACATCTGGTACCAGGAGTAAGCTTGCAGAGACAGCTCACGGCGTCTTGATAGGCTCCCCTCACGTCGTGACGTCTTTATGCCTTTATGCCCTCATCCCCTCATGCCCTCAGCACCGTCATGCTATCATGCCCTCAGTACTGTCATGCCCTCATGCCCTCATGCCCTCATGCCCTCATGCCCTCACGCCCTCACACCCTCATCCCCCCATGTCCTCATGCTGTCTTCAGGGGCACTGGCAGCTACCCCTGTCGCCGAACGATCGAACAGTACAGCCCTGAAATCCAAGAATACGAACTGAGGCGACCCGAGTCATGGCCACACAGTAAGACATCTTGTCATATCATCTTGCCTGCCATGACATGAGGGTTAGTGGCTCAAGCGGGCGCAGACAAGACGAGGTCTGTTGCACAACACCGACTAGCCTCGCTCACAGGGCCTTCACCTCGACAGGGCCAGAGACTCAATGATCTCCATCGTGATCATCCGTCCAAACAAAAGAGCCTACCACGGAGAATTACAGGGATACGAATGAAAAATGACCCGGCCTAGAACAATAGGCGGACCCCGCACTGTTTTGAAGCGACGTCATCGTGAAGCGTTAGCAGAAGAATCCTTGCTGCCACTATAGTGCACGTGACTCGCATGCTGACTCATACCTTACGTAAGCAAGGCTCACGTACAGCCGGGTCCCAGTGGATACCACGCCGGCTTAGAGTGGGGTCAATTGACTGCCAAAGTTTGATATGGAAGCAAAATTGATTTGGTCTCACGATAGGCGACTCGAGCGTGGATCAAGCCTCATAGACGTCTCCTCCCTCCAAGCGGTCACTCGCTCGCCAAAACACGCACAGCACGCTTTTCACCCAGAGTGTTGTTTGTTTTTCTGTACAATTGCTCGGAGCCCTTCTTGATTGCGTCGTATCAAGCCAGACCAGACCAGCGGAGCTTCTCGACACCACCACCTCACGCAGTTCCCACCCGCCACGCAGTTCCCACCCACCCGCCACGCAACGTGCAATTGACTTTTTACACGATTCTATTTCATCCCTCATTGTCCAGCCTCCACCACCATACACAATGGCGTCTCAGATTGTTCGCCGGCCACTCGTGGCTGCCAGCAGAACAGCCTCCTCCACCTCCTCCACCACGATTGCCGTTCGCGGCCACAAAACCACAGCACGGACAAAGCGGTCCCTGTCTCTCCCGCCACACCCGTCCTTTGAGCCCTCGGGCAAGACCTTTAACACCATCATCTACAACCCACCCTCGTCGGCTGCCAGCGTCTTTCACACACCCTTCAAGTTCCTGCCCAAGTCCGACCCGCGGCGCCGCAACAACATGCAGGAGCTATTCAGAACCGGCCCCCGCCTAACCGAGGCCGACCTGCCGCCGCGACTGGAGGTGGCCACACGCGGCGAAGCCCCGTCGTACCATCTGACGCGCGAGGATGCCCGCGAGATCCAGCGCCTGCGTGCCACGGACCCCGAGACGTGGACCATCCCGAAGCTGGCTGCCGAGTTCAAGTGCTCCCAGATCTTCATCACCATCTGCACGCAGGCTCCGCGTGAGTACAAGGAGAAGCTGGCAAAGAAGTTCGAGGTCGCCAAGTCTCGCTGGGGTCCCCGGAGGTCTCAGGCACGGGAAGACCGTGTCAAGCGCAAGGAGATGCTGTTCAGAGGCGAGCTGTAGGCGTGTGGAAGCACATGCCGTGTATGATTTTCTGGGGATATTTGTGTCGACGCATGGAGGAGGGCTATGGAGGCACGTTCTACGTTGTACGAAGTTTGTGGAATACTGTACATTACTACATAGACTGTGGACCGGGAGTGTTATTGGCTGCGAGGTTGAAAAGTCTAGTACTAGGGGAGAGAGCCATCTAGTCTGTCTTGAGAAAGGGAGGCGGGTGGGCAGACAGAAAGCATAACAGGCAGTACAAGTGGTGTGTGTCTCGTTAACTGCTGTTGATCTAAAGCAGAATGTCAACAGCGTTCTTGTATAAATAAAATGCTACAACTATAAAACGGACCTCAACCGGAATCATGTACATTACAACGACTTAACTCTATGTATGAGAAAGCCTCTATGAGCCTCTTTCTGCTCTTTTATATACCCGCCCAAGATCCAACACATGGGAAAATACGTCCACTATACATCGTCTTCAATCTGATTCACTGCCGACCAACACCAAAGGCCAGACGATCCTTTTCTCCAGGGATAGGTCTGCAGCACCACCCACACCAACTCCGAGACTCGCCCTTGATCTCTTTGGCAAGAATAGCCCTACTGCTACGCTCGTCAGACCATTCCGGCACCGAAGCCCCGACCCGCACCATGCGCACAAGCTTGGTGCGCAGTTGCCCGCCAATGCCCTCGATCTGATGTCGGCTATAGCCGGGTTCTCGGCGGGCCAGTGGCGCCTGGAGCTGCAGCTGTGCGCTAGCCGGGTCAAGGGCTACCGAGGTGTGGGCCAGACCCAGCTGGGGAGACGACGATCCCGAGCCAGAGGGAGAACCGGAGGCTGTGGGACTAGGCGTACGACGGTCTTCTGCATCACAATCGATCTCGTGCTCGCGTTCCTTGGCCCCGAGGCAGCGCGATTCACGGCCGCATATTACGCCACGATCACCATCGCCTATACCAGTACCTAGCCCACCAATAATCTCTCCATACTGGAGACGCCAACTCCATAGTCTGTGAAGAAAAGGTCAGCTGGAGACAACACCGCAGGAAATAAATTGGCCCGGTACTCACCGGTTATAAAGACTGTCTGCCGAGCTGTTTCCGTGGCCACAATCCTTACATAGCCAGACACCTTCCTCTTGGCAAGTGCACATAGCATGGTTCACAATCTCGCGATTCGCAAGCTTCTCGTCCATGGGTGGCACAAAGAGCGATGTTAACGGCGCTTTGGTGCAATCCAAGCACAGCCGGCGATGGCGACCCTTGAGAGCCGGCGTAGCAGGCGGCTTGATAACGCAGTTCTATCACCAATGTCAGCAAAGGCGCTTCCAAACATCACACGGGCAGAGATTGTTCACTTGCCCTACAAACTACAGATCCACAGCGGCGGCATTCCGATACCATGTCTCGAGCGCATGAGTTTGTTTCGAAGCCAAAGGGCGCTGTTTCATGATCAAGAGCTCCCTCTAATCTCAGCGTCTCCCTGTAGCAGTGGAGCGTTGAGCCCACCAGCGCATTATGAAATTGGAACAGCGCATCGTGAATATGGCGGCAGGAGCGAGAGAGACTATCGAGGGTATTGAGATCGATGTGGGAGGCGATTTCGGCGACAATTCTAGGAAGAGATGGACGAGTCAGTCTTGGGCTTCACGAGCAGGACAGCGTTGGAGGGGGCTTACGGGTAGCAAGCAAATGCCCGAATAGCAGCTGGCAGCTGGACCTCGGACTCGTTATTTAATGCTGAATATAACTCTTCCAAGCTTGCTTGAGGAGCTTGAGAAGCTGATGGGGACGGCGAATGAGTCTTTGCACGTGGCTGCTCAGAGCTTGTGTTGGGGGCAATGCGCAGCTGGTTCATGTCGCGGTGGATGTCGTCCCGGGTGACATTTGGAAACCGGACAACCGGAGCTTGCGAAGGCTCTTCTTCCAAGTCAACAAAGATGGCCATGGTAGGTTGAGTGAATGAGTGTTGCGCTATAAATCAGCTGGTGATGCTGGCACAAAAAGAGACGCAGCAAGAGCAGACAGAGAGGAGAAAGCGAAGCTTGATATCTGTGGCATCAGTGGCGGTCACTGATAAGACGATGTGGACCGAGATCCGACGAAGCTGCAAAGCAAGGGTCCGGCAGTAAATGAAAAAGAGCTTGCGAGAATCAGAGAAATAAGACAGAAAAGACAGAAAGCACACGATGCTGTCTGCTATTTAAACAGCGTTAGCCAAAACGCCAGCTGTTGCCTTTGATTCGCAAACACGAACAGAAAAAACAAAGGCACCGCCTTGCAACGGCAATTGGATCTGGAGTAAGTACACACACAAGTATCGGGTACTTCAACATCCAGCGCCATGTGCTTGCATCCCCAAGTAGCGACTACTCCTGCTGCTCACCCAGGCGACTAGCAATAGCACCAGCACCCCCATCCCATACCTGTGCTAGTCTCCAAGCGCAAAAATACACCCGCCCGGCTTGCCGTCCACCTCCAAATCGAGTGGGTGAATAAGCTGCAGCCCGGTGCGAACTTGTCGGAACATCCCTGCAGACCAGCCGCTAGCTCCCCCCAAGCCGCCCCACTGTATATTAAGTGCTTTGGCTTATCAGATCTAAATCTCTAACCATCACCACTTTTCTTTTCTCTCCTGTATTTCTCCTCGCCAGGCATGTCTTGGCTCCTCTTCTAGGCCTTTTTGCTTTGCATTCTCTTGCGTAATGGCGACATCGGAGGCTTCTAGTGCCAGGTTGAGATTTACGCCTTGGGTTTTAAACGACAACCCGGCCACGAGCCCGCAAGCCCCCAAGCATGCATGTACTTGCTCATATCCCCATGAACAAGCTGCTGGTTACTTGCCACTGTTTACCGACTCTATTCCTTTAAGAAACAAAACAAAGTCTTGTTTTCTAGACCATAACTATTCTCATCTACGGACATAAAAAACATGGCCTGATCGAGACGACCACCACATGAAAGCCAACCCTAAGCCTGACACCACCCTGACCCAAACCCTTCTACTCCTCGATAGGATCGTCTTCAAAGTTCGGAAGACTGCGGATATCCGGTCTCCTATCGGTGCTCTTTGTTCGCTTGGCAGCGCCTAGCCGTCTCCGCCTGTGTCCCTTGGCACCCATGCCATTTGCACCAGCCCCACCAGCATCAGCACCAGACTGGACCTCGGATGCCGCGCTCGGGGCCGATGAAAGTCGTCCGACGAACAACTTGGGATGTGAAAACTGGAAAGCGCTAGCAGCCCTCGTAGACTTGTTGGGCGATCCTTGTTGAGCCTGGGTCGAGACATCGTCAGAGGATACCGTAGGTAGAATGGCGTCTCTTGAGTCTCCGGAAAGCGGTTGCAAGGGGGGTGATTGATATCTGTTTGAAGCTGGTGGTAAGGACTGGGCATTTGTCCTGGTAGACTCAGCAGCCTGAGTCGAGTCTGATGCCAAGGTCCACTTGGCGACTGAATCACGAGGAGACATCTGGCGGTGACCCTCATGCACTGTATTTGAGGTAGGCTCCCAAGACACAATTGACAGGGCGGGCCGAGTTGACCCATTGTCAGCTGCATCACTGTCTGCGGCATCTGACGGAATCAAATCCCGGGATGCCTGCTTCATCGCTTCCTCGAACACATCTTCGTCCGTCTCACGACATTTGTCGTCCCCAAAGACAAACGCCATCCATCCGTCTTCAGAGCACGCATCGTCCTGCTCCTCTGGGTCGATTGCTAGGTGCATTTGTTGGGGCTCGCATATCGGAATGTGGTCCTGGGCATCGTCCGTATGAGGTGTGGTTTTGCTATGTATCGCCACATCTTCAAGCTTGCTTTGTTCTTTATCACAGCTGGCTGGGTTTGTCGAGGGTCGAGGTATTTGCGGACTCCCTGATTGATGCATGAAGCCACTGAATGACAAACGAACCGTCTGGACTTCCTCGTCACATTGTTTCTGTGGAAATGTCCACGTCTTTGTCGCTATAGAAGAGTCCTGCTGTGAAATTGGAGCGGGTGAGAGCCAGGCCGGAGAACTGAGAATGCTTGAATCAGAATCGGAAGACAACACATAGGGCTGTGCCTGATCCACGACACTGGGTGTTGTCATTCGTACGGATGACTCTGTTTCTGACGCCACGATCAAAGAATCATGGCACTTTTGACGGCCATGTGGCTCCGGTTTCAGCGGCTCATCATATTCAACCGATTCATAAACCCGATCCTCGTCCTGTGCGGCATTCTCTGTACCATAGCAGGGTTCCTTGGAGTTGGAGAACCCCAAAAACGCCTTCCATTCATCAAGAACGCCGGGATCAGAGCAAAGGCTTGAGGATGACGATGAACTCTTTCCCAAGGTCGCAGCCAAACTAGACGCCTTACTGGGACTTTCTGCATTGGCCTGTGGTTCGTATAGCTTTGGGTGGCGCTGTGGAAGAGGCTGATGAACTGAGAGTGGTGATGACTCGACATAGTAATGGGGAGGTTCAGGCGAAGCCCATCGATCTGAGAGACCTTGGTGGTCGAGTGGAGCATGGGAACTAGAAGACGGCCAGTCATCGCTGTCGTGCGGCGAGCAAGAGTGTTGCCAGGACTGGGTAGCAGAGTACAGAGACGTCCCCCGAAGGCTCTGGTTTCCAATATGCACCCGAGGCTCAGCCAAATCCCTCACAGGCGAAAATGGGCGCATCGGCGATCGCGATCGTCTCTTTGAATCGACAAAGAACGGAGATACAAGTGGTGCAGCCTTTTGATTTTCTCTTGGGGGCTGGCTGTCTGCAGCACTCTGTCGCGGAAACCTGTCGTTCTTGCACTGCGTTTCTCCCGGCGGTCTCTTGACCCCAACCCAATCGGAGCTAAGCAAGAGCCGTTTCCGCCGGTCCTCGAAACCCGATGGCGCTGTATTCCCCGATGGCGGCGCGCGTCTTTTGAGGGACGTGCCGCCGAATGCATGCAACGACGACACCGGTCCTGTGTTAGTTTTTGGCCCCCCTCCGGAAGCACGTGTCGTCCGGGCCCGAGATGGCGGCGACGATGAAGAGCGGAAGATGTCCGTGAGCGGTGGCTGCCGAGAGGGTAGAGGAAGCGGCAGACGCGGAGGCTGAGCTGCCGGAGGCAAAAAGGCAAACGATTTGGGCGGAAGCGCAGCAGCGGCCGGCGTGGCTCCGACTCGTAGTCGTGCAAAATGTTGTTTCTGCTTGACAGCGGGGCCGTGGCGCTGCTGCGGTCGAGCATGGCGGGCGAGACTACCCTCGGTCCAATTCATGGCAGCGATGATGATCTGGCCACGCAACACATTAACAAACTGGCAAGGCTGAAATAATAGGCAAAGAGGAAAAAAAAAAAAGAAGATGACAAGTCGACGGGAACGCAGAGAATTTGACCGGTATCAATTTTGCTACATGGACGCCGTACCTTCCCTATTCGATGCACCTGCCCGGAGCTCGGGCAACGGGAACGCGTGCCTTCCTCCGCCACACCTTCCATATGTATTCAGACGTTGACGATGCTGAGCCGCTATTGATGCATGGCAAATGGCGACGTCATACGGCAAACCCGACTCTACCGAGGGCCGGCTACAGAAACACGCCTTGAACCACCGCCACCCAGAAAGAAAAAGAAAACAAGTACGCCTGAAGATGATCTATGCTTAAAAAGAATGTAGAATGGCAATCAATGAAGGCCAATGATGCTGGGAGTGAGTGGTAGTAGTGATGCCCTTGTCTCAGTGCAATAGCTGCTGCATCTCATCACACGTGACGACTAGAGAGTCAGACCGTATTGCGGTTATTGATCTGCCGCAGAGCATTGATATATAATTCGTCTTTGTGCTTCTTTCGTACAAAGCGCACACTCTGAACCTTAGACGGATCCGAGCCCATCGTCTTGCGCCTGCGCGTGTTACTCTGGGCACAATCGTGACGTTTGGTGCGACTTGAATACCGCTTGCTATCCTGGACGTTGCCGCGACATTGTCTGAGTGGCTCGCTGAGAGCCTTGGGCTGCGAGGGCGTATCACCGCCGGACTTTTGTGGTGACACTTGTGCGCTAGAAGACAGTCGATGAAACGAATCCGGGCTGGCAAATCGAATCCCGGCCGATGGTATGCTTGACTTGGGTTTGGGATACAAATCTCGCTTTGCTGGACTGAGCATTGGCATGGGGGAGGAGCAGAGCGAGTGCTGGGGGCTGCGAAAAACAAGTTCAGGGCTAAGGCTGAGTCCATAGCCAGGATTGGCCCGGGAAGACCGTGGACGCCATTGAATAGGCTCCTAGACCATCTGGACGTAGCTAGCAGGGACGCTCTTGACAGCGCCACCCTTCTCAACCTCAACCCATCCATCTCCGGGGTCTTCTTTGGAAAGCACAATACGCTCTCCCTCCACCATGCTGTGCTCGTTGTCGCTCTGCGCAGTGTAGGCATAAAGCGCCTCGACATATCTCAGCTTTTTGGCTCCTCGTCTCGGTGCAACGACAGGGCCCTTCTTCTTGGAAATGCTAGGATCGATCAAGCCGGGCGCTGAGGGGCCGGTAGGCTCAGGGGTCGCGGCGACTGATGATACGGCAGGAGTTGCAGTGGGCGCGGGGGATATTTCGAGATATGATGATGGAACGATACCTTCCTTGTATCCGAGACGTACCTTGGCCCAGCCAGAACCATCTAATATTAGTTAGCATGTGTCCTGTGAAACAATTCATTGTAAATAAAGAAACATACCATCTGGAGCCAGGACCACGACCTCACGACCCTCGGGAACCGTGAGTTCACCCTCTCCGGATGCATCAAAGGCGTACAGCATTTTGCCCTTCTGTAGCAGAGGCTTTGCAGCCGCAGGAAGAGCTCCTGCGCTGACGTAGGCTGCTGGGGGAGGAGCCATGACGCGGTTCTTGCGAGGAGCGCCTCCTGACGCAGCTGACGAAGTAGACGCTCTAGGGGGATCAGGTTCGGAGCTGGGTATAGAGGGCTCATCGGCGGGTGTTCTGGGGGTCGACGAAGAAGAAAATCCGGACACTGAAATGGGCTTCTTTGCGCTTGCTGCATATCCAGAGGTTGTAGAGTTCACCGTGTTAGATCTACTTAACGCGGGTAGGTCCACAGTCTGGGGTTGTGAAGTAGAGTCAGGCTTCAACAGCGACGTAGCCGCAGACTGCCGTTGAGCCTTGAGTTTCTTGCGCTCTTCTTTGCTCTGCTCGCCAGGGCATTCGGCAGGAACCTTCATTTCACACTTGGTATGGCAGGTGTAGCCACAGTCGCGGCATTCCATGCCCTTGGCAGAGATTCCCCAAATCTTATCACCACACAGATCGCAGCTCGAAGGAATTTTGAATGTTTGGGCCTTGAAGTTGTGGTTCATGGCACCAAGCGTAACGTCGCCAACTGCGGCAGTAATGGTGTTTGTCTCCGCTTCAGCAGTGAGGCGCTTGCGATCCAAGTCATGCAAATCTTCCTGCATGGCAAAAAGCTGGCGTACAACGTCAATTTCATCCTGGTTCTCCTGGCCTTCCCGCACGCGCTCTTTCATCTTCCGAATGCCGTCGACCTCCCGCCGCTTCTTGTCAACTTCTCGTCTCAGCTCACTGAGCTGGCCCTTGGACTTGTTGAGCATGTTGCGCAGATAGATCTTGGCCACTTCATCAATAACCATGGTGGCGTCGTCGTGCCAGACAGGACTCGGCTCGAACATTTTGTCGGTGGGCTCTTGCCAAGCGCTCATGTTGTGACGGATGTACATCATGGAGTCGAGGTAGGGCTTGTTTCGGGTGATTTCTTCGGCGACGTGGTCGACGACGCCTTGGCTGCTCTTGAGCATGGCGCTTTCCAGCTGCATGGCAGCAGTCCACAGTTCGTTGACCTTGGCGGTACGGAATTCGGAGAGGTCCTGGAGACTATCCATGACTTCGGGGATGTATTCGTGGTAGTAGACCTCTTTGAGCTTGTTGGCCACGTTGATGTTGATCAGATAGGCGTTTTTGACGTTGTTCATCTCGTGGATCTGCTGCTGGTATGCGCTTTGTGCCTTGGCCTTTTCAAAGGAGGACTCCGTCTTTTTGCGCTTGACTTCGAGCTCCTGGCAAGAGCTGTCGTATTTGCCCTTCACCTTCTTGAGGTCAGTGA